>NCVS01000845.1:249310-264540 GCA_003055095.1 Goniozus legneri
GGGGGAGAGTCGAGAGATAGATAAAACTCGAGTTTCGCACTCCAGCTATATCATATACGCGCGAAACGTCAGAACGCCCACGCGCTTCGAGCTCGCAGATGGGAAATCACTGCTCGGTTGCGATTACGCCCACTATTTTTCTTCGTCCTCGCTTTTTTCTTCTTCTCCTCTGCACTTTCTTCGAATGGAAGTGATATTACGCCGTCGGTACATTCTTCTTTCTCTTCCTCCTCCACCTCCTCCATCGAGCGAGGCCGAGTCGCGTCCATTGGAGCGTGAAACGACCGTATTGCGAGGTTGGATTTCGCAAAAATCCCCCTCCTTTGTCTCCGAGTCCGCGACCCTACGGGTTGAGCGTCGCGACGAAAAAAGACACCGAGTGATCATGAACATGAATGAATGCATCGCATGCATATGGATGCACCGCTCAAAAGTTCCGGCATCGATAATTCATGAGAAAAAAGCGCCGATAAATAAAAATGAAATACCGAGAAATTTTATTGCTCGCACCTCTCGTCGCGAGTCAATTCGTTTTGGACATGGTCCTAAAATTTTGACTGACGTAATATGCCAATGAGCATCGAAGCTGGTGCAGGGGGAGAATGAGAAGAACGATTTTACGATGCGGTGTGAGAAGGAGGGGGAGAAAAGAAGGATAGAGAGGTTGACGCTTGGAGCGAGAAAGCGATCTTCGCGAAGAACGGCGTATGGAAAGGAGGCGATGGAAAGAGAGAGAGAGAGAGAGAGAGAGAGAGAGGAGAAACATGACGCATCTCTCGGAGCTATGAGTGCCGCGGGACGGAACGAGCCCATTAAAGTACAGAGTTCATGTACGCCTGGAGCGGCCGGCAAGGATGTCGGGACGTCACCCTCGAACACGTTTATGCGGCCCGGCGCGTCCGCGGTCCAGCTAATAATATATGTAAGTTCGCTCTCGGACTTTATAGTCAGCTTTCGCTGGATCAAGGCTTCTCTCTCTCTCTCTCTCTCTCTCCCTCTCTTTCTTCAGCTCTCTCGCTCCGTCTCTTTCCTCCTCCAGCTCTTGCTCTCTCTCTCCCCTTCCATCTTCTTTCCGGGGCAGCCCCGCGGACAAGAGATGCCCACGAGCATCTCCTCGCTCGTTTTTACTATTACCTTTGGAGAGCCGCGCGTTCTCGAATAGTCCTCTCTCTCCCTCGTGACTTTTTTTCGCAGCGGCGACCCCTAAAGAGAATCGTGACACGATCCAATCGTGGCTGTGTATCGCTCGCGACCCGAGTCAAGCGAGAGCCTCTTGCGTAATAAAGCGTCGGGGCTAAAAAGAGCCCTGCGCGAACGCTGCAGGAGGATTAAAAGACGGCAAAAAGAGGATTGAATAGACGCCGTGGCTCGCTAATTAACGTCCGAACGTACGTATTAACAAGCGTGGAGTGTGAGAGGGAGAGAGAAAGAGAGACGGAGAGAGAGAGAGAAAACTCGTGCACGCGCGTGGATATCGATTTCCGTCCGAGATCGGCCACGCGCGGAGGAATAATTTAACGGGACGCAGAACCTGTTTACGCATCGCGGTTTATATTAGAAGTATTGATGAGTCGACGTGGTTTTTGCTTCATCGGCTCGGCCCCGAGAGCGCGATCGGCGTAAAAATTGGCGCGACGGGTAGGCACGGCAGCATACGCTGATGAGCAAGATCAAAAGGAATGAAACTCGCGATCGAGCGCGAGTTGCCAATGTGAGAAGACGCAACCCGGTTTCGCGACGGGGAACCTGCGCCTGCTGCTCACCACTTTCGCGAAATGTGTTCGCGCACAGGTGAATTTACAGGGATTCTCAATGCAGACTACTCGCTCCTCGCTAAATTAAATCGATTTCGATAGAGCGATACCTCATTTTCCGCTTTACACTGTTACCCGATAACGATTTTATCGAAATTGGTTGGAGTACTCGGGAGAAAATATTCCGTCAGACTCTCGTTCCGATCATTACCGTATAACGACGCTCATGCAAACACTCGCGCTACCAGCCTCGGCGTCGAATGAGCAACCGATAAGCTTGAGCGACATTTCCGATCGATCGATCGATCTTCTTTCGTCCACGGCTACCGTCGAAGTTTAATACCCGCGAGTGCGGCCGCACTTGTGACACACTCGACGATGAGTAATTAAAATCGTTGAAAGCGACTAATCCGAACGCCGAAAAGGAAAAATAACATCGAAATTAATCGAGAGTCGTAAATAACTTGTTTTTTCCATTCGGGGATAAAATTTCGCCGAGGGAGCGGCAGTGTGTCAGCGGTGAACGCGAACGCGGTACATCGGCCAGCACTTACAATAAATTGATTTATCAAACGACTAATGGGTATAAATTGTCAGCTGATTAATGCGTTCGCGTAGGAGGGGTCGCCTCGCGGCACAGAACGTTGGAGATATAAATCACCGGGTGGCGCGCGTTCTGGTATTACGCGTCGTGGAATATTTATTCCCGATTTTCGCCAGCCGAATGAAAAAGGAAAGAAGTTTCGCGGATCGGATAGTTTTTTCTCAGGACGAATTCCCAGACGCAATTTTCAAGCTGGCAAACGAGGGCCTAATAGTTTCTCGAGTATGTGTTCTCGAGAAATACAGTGGTCGGTACGATCTCGATATGCTCGTAATAATCGGCGACCGGACGAGCCAATGGCGAGGCTCGATCGCGGTATCGGAAAAGTCATCGGCCGCTGTCGCGATCGATCGTAACATAAATCCCGGCTTGTAACGAGATTGGTAAATATCGGTTGCCACCGCGCGGCGTGCACCAACGTGCTATCTCGGAACGAGGTTACATCTCACGGAGGGAGTTATTGGACGCGCGAAGGGTGCATATAAGAATCGATTTAGCGATTTTTCGAACGGCTCGATTCGCTGGGCGAGGAGGACGCGTATCGCGATTTGGTATGCGTTCGTCGCGGGCTCTTTCATTACTCAATTAACGAGGCACGCGAGTGCATGCCGCCACTGACACGACAGACGTCACTGGGCATGTACGCGTACGCGTCTCTCCTCCTCGCTACGACGTAGGTAAATCGCGAAAGCGTCCGATCGTAAAGGTACGCGCACATCGTGAATAAAAGGCGCGTTCAGCGATAAAATATATGGCCGTGACTATCCTGGCGTGCACACGCGCAGGCGAAATAGCCGCGAAACCCGTGGAAACGACGCCCGTGGATTATGTTGTCCGGCCGTATAAGCGATCGCGATTCATCCGCCGATTGCGTTGCCTTTCCTATCTAATTGACCGTAATTGATTTTAATCCGGTCCCTCCCCAACGAGAATGATTTTATCTCGGTCCGCCGATCCGAGCCACGTCGACGCGATACGCCGCGGTTAATTAAAATAATTTCAGGAATAAATCGAGCCGTTCGCCAATCAATATCGCAACGCCTCGATTCGATTTCGATATAATTTGCGATTACGACGGTCGAGCGAGATTCCTCGGCGACAGCTGAGTCAAATAATTAGCGCGGTTTTTGAGAAGTTGTTTTAAATTCTTCCACTCTACAAGTCAGTAGGTTTTCAGTCACAATTTCCAGGTTTATGCTGCTCGAGTGACCACTGGGTAGTTAGTAATTGGTTATCGGGGTGGAAAAGGCCGTACGAAAATAACCGAGAGAGGAAATCCTCGTTCTCCTAGTCAAGCCGATTTTTTCCTTCGAAGATCCTCGAGTCGGTTAAAGAGCGACCGAGAGTCTCGTGTGCCATCCTTAAATTCAAGGCCGCGCGCGTCTTGAAATTCCAAGTTTATTTTCGCATGCACCCGACCGCGGGCAATTGACGAGCGAGTCGCGCTCATACGGGCGAAAGGCGTTCGTTAAGAGGGGTTCGATTATCGGTGCCGGAAAGGACGAAGGAGGACGGGAATATATATTGAGGCGATCACGAGGCCCGCAGCGATCTTAATTTACCGACCTTGGTCGCGCGCAAGCACGAGCGTCGATTCGCTCTCGTTTCTCGCACCCGAAGCGCGAGTGACGGGAGAGGTAAAAGAAAAGCGGCGAATAAAGTGAGAAGTGGAGTGGCAAAAAATTCGATTTCGCTCGAATGTCCACTCGTGAGGATGAATCGTACGATAGAGTGGATCAACCGGGAAACGAGGTGTGAGAGAGAGAGAGAGGAGCTAAATCAAATAAAAGACCGAGTTATTCCGCGGAAGAGTCAGGGATGAGAGGTCGAAATAAAATAAGAGAGAGAGAGAGAGAGAGAGAGAGAGAGAGAGAGAGAGAGAGAGAGAGAGATGATTTCTCCTGCCGATTGGTTTTTTGCCTTTCGACGAGCATCCGAACGATTCCACGTATAAAAGCCGCGCTTGTACGCTGGCCGACTGGTAGGTAGGTACGCTCACGTCGATTAGCGACTGTCAAGCTACCCGAGGATGAACCAGTCCCCGACTTTCTCGATTAAACGGCCCCTCATCTCGCGCGTGCACCACGTCGAAATCCTACACCGCGATCGACCACTCGCGTCTGACAGTCTACCCATGGCTATACGATTTTATTGCCGTTGCAAACATAATCGCCTCTTCTTGTCCCGCGATAGTAATCGCCGATCGAAGATCATTCTTTCTTTGCGTCTAGCTATCACCGTCCGTCCAATCAGCGACGGAAAATATATCCCGTCGGTAGTAAAATCTCGAGTTATAATACTCGTAAGTACAATCTAAAAGAAAAAAATATTGGCAAATCTGCGAGTTTTTTTCAACATTGTTGGTAATCACCGAGGCAATTATTATTTTGGCATTATCGTTAATGGGATCGTTCGCTCGTTCGAGAGCTAACGGTAAAGGCGAGCTCTTGGCGTTACAACGAGCGTCCCGATAATATCGCTCTACTGTCGGCATCGATAAAGCTCGTCTTACGCGATTTTCCAAGAGCGTAATTGCGCGCGCGGCCAGCCATAGACTGGTACGATTTTCGCAAAACCGATGTCGATTAAGGAATAATGAAGACCGTTAACCCGTGGCTAGGAGGTGTCGCGCGACGTTGTCGTTAACTCACCGCATCACCAGCGCAAACTTTACGCGCCCGCGCGCTCGCACACACGCGGAATAAAAATATAATACCGAGAGCTTGTCCCGTGACCGCGACAATTTGCTCGTCGTTCGCCGTCCATATAGCGAGCGCGAGCGCAAAGGAGATATGGCCTTTACGAGCCGGTGTTTCCGCTAATTTTTAATGAGAAAATGCCCGGAGAATCCTTCGAGACACGGCGGCGCGCGAGCATCGTAAAATCGTTCTGTGGCCGTCTCGGTCGAAACGCGAATTAAAAGCCCACGGAAGCGTCGTAAATCACTCGAATTCATTCCCGCGGTGGACCGCAAGACTACACTCGGTGCGAAATTTTTTCACGACTTTTCCTGCTCCCTTGGCTACCTCGTCGTTATCGAAGCAGTTTTCTAACGTTTCGTTTGAGTTTGAGCGAAACTCGGTTGAAATATTTGGCGAAAAATGAAGTTTGAAAAAGGAAATTAGAGTTCGTTGAGTCTGAAGTTATAGAAAATTTATGAGGGGAGAGCATCGAAACGAGGAAGAATTCTACGACTCGCTTGGCGGACTGTCGTCAGTGGCGTCGTGGTGGTTACGTCAGGACCGTACAAGGTGGCCGGTAATAGCGGAGTGCGGACACCGCGGGACTCTTCGCCTAATGTCATTTTCCATGCTCGCGTGGCGATACAGCCAACGCACGAGTGACGATGAGGGAGAGGAGGGGGCGTTTCGCGATTCGCCACGTTCCTCATCGCGGTACTCTCTCGCGATCGAGAAACGAGAAATTTTCCCACGACTCGCCGTGAACGAAAGAAACGAGTGTTTGCCGGCAAATATTTGACTTCTGTTTCAGAGTTTCGCATTTTTCAAGAATACGTCGTTCGTTAGCTTTGCGCTCTTGAGAATCACCGGTAGTCGATGAGACTGCTAGAGTTTTCGAGCACATAATGGCGCGCAGATTCGTCAAACAATATCATCATCGTTTTTTGAGTCAAAAAATTCGTCGGTTAATTTATTTCTGGCGTGCGGTTATTATGACCGAGATAGCAACTTGCTTTTATTTTCAGAGTCTAGACGTTAAAAATTTCGCGATAAGTTGTAATCGAGAAGACTCGACGTAAAAAATAATTCAGGTCTGAAAGGGTAAGGTCAAGTAAGAAAATCTCGAGACAAGGTTGAAACGCAAGCGCGCTTAATGTCTTTTCAATGTTCATCTACCGCTGTAATCGATATCGTGATGCGGTCGAGATGGTTTATATCGACAACGATTTTGCGCTTCCGCGAACCATTCTCATCCGAGCTAAAGCCATTCCGCTGTACGTTACACGCCGTGAGAGTAACGTTACCGGCTAGAGCGAGGTTAGATTTTAACGACGTACTTGCCCTCGAGTGTCATTTAGATACGTGTAAAACCTGGGAGTAATCAGGGGAATTGCGCGTCCTACGAGATGGGACGACACGAGTTTCGACCTTTTAATCTATTTGCGTGAAAATGCACCGCGGCCGTACATCTATATAACTATATATCACTCGGAAGTAGCGCGCCACGAAAATAGGAATATAGTGCACTCTCGCAGGCGAGGATTTATATTTCACGACGAGATGGCCACGTAACGCGAGACTGGCGCTCAAAAATTTACCAATATCGTCGAGACCGGACGTCGTGGATCGAACAGCAAGGAAAACACGGAAGAAGGTGAAGACGCCGAGAGAGAAAGAGAGAGCGAAAAAGCAAGAGAGAGAGAGAGAGAGAGAGGAAGATAGCGACAGCCGAGGCGAGGACTCCTACGTGGCAAAAATGGACGAACACGATATTCCACTCGATGCGGTCGGGAGACACGCGTGTGACTCTTCACGTCACGCGTCACGTACTCGCCACTGGCTGCCACAAAAAACGGGATCGATTTGGCGCGAACGATTTGTCGTCTTATAATTGAGATTAATGTCGCGAGCTCTGATGCTCCTCTACCTCATTCTTGTATATAAATGTGTGAGTGTACGAGCACCCGGAGTTTCGCGTAGACGGAGTAATTACGCAGATAGTCATCTCAACGGCCGACCACTCCGGTTCGCTCGAGAATGAGAGAACGCGAGCGGGAAAGAGAGGAGAATCGTCACCTTGAACTCGATCGACTTTCCTCGTCGTCCACTCGGGGAATCTCGGTGATGATGCGCGAGGGGAAAAATCCCCGATATTTACAATAAAGTAGCCGTCGTGGCGAGTGCCCGATAGCGCCGCTAGCTCGTACCTAATATGCGATTAGGTCGATCGCGATGTAGTACCACTTTTACGTATTATCGCGGCATAGAAATGTTGGCAATCTCGAGATTGCGGAAATTGACGCGTCTCCGAATTACGTATACTCTTTACTCGGGGTAGTAATTTTTTTCGTTCGCTTTTACAAATTCCGCCCAACCGTGTAGAAGAGACGGGATTTACAAACAAACGACGTTAATTATAATGAGATTCGTTATAGTCGAGATCCATTATCGCTGGCGAGGTGCGGTTATGCAATTACTCGCCATAAATCAGCGAGACATTATCTATTTATTCATTCCTCGGCGTAAATATCGATCGGGGGAAAAAATTTTATTGAAATGGCCTCTCTTGAGGAATATCCCTCTCTTTCTCCCACGGAGGTTAACAAGCTAGCGCCGGACGGCGTTCTGTGCTCGCGCGATGGCTTTTTCGAATTCGCACGGACTCCCATGCGCACACCCCATCGCTTCTACATTGCAGCGCGCGCGCGCTTATATACATACGCACGAACTCGTTTTCCGTTATCGGGCAGAATTATCTTTCATACCTCGTCGAGGGTTTCATAAATTCGACGATGCCGCTATTCGCGCATACGTGCCTTCGGCCCCGATAAAATTTCATTAATTGTAGAGCGTAATTATCAAATCACGGCGAAATTTCCATTAAGAGCTAGCGCTAACTCGAGGGGGTACAAAAAGTCTACACACTTTTAACGCATCAAAGAAACGAAACTTCGAACTTCGTTCCTCTCGCTCGCGCCAACCGGGCTTATCCCAACGGCCGATCTCACCGCGAGCTTGGGTAGAATTTATTCAAGGTCGTATAATCCCTTATCGCCATTCTCACAACGAAATTAGCCGTAAAATTTACAATTAATGACCCCCGCTGAGTAAACTCTACAATTCCTCTCTTCTTTTTTCCGAAATCAGGCTGACATGAGCAAAAGAAAAATCGGAACGATCCTTGATTGCTTTTTGATAGGGTTGACCGAAATTCGAGTAACTCGCACCGCCCTAGCGATAAGGCACGTTCCGTTCTTTTTGCGAGATCACCGGCTTCGTCGAGTCTTTTCTCGCTTTTCGTTCGAGCGTGATTTAATCGGTTCCAGCTGTCCCACCCGATTGGAAAATTTCGCCAAAAAGACGAAGAGGAGTGACTTAATAAGCGTGATTAATAATAATCACCGAGACTTATCGTCGCGTTTTTACGACACCGCGGGAGTGTAAAACGCGAGGAATGGATACGGGAGGGGAGAGGGATCGAGAGGAGTGACCTTGGCGTAACCCCCAGCCGCATCTAATTAGTCCGAACTGGCGCGTGTATAATATGCAGCGAGGCTCGCGGCCGCCGTTAATAAGCGAACGTGCCTCGTACGCAACGCGCTCTTCTCGTACGCGAGTATAGAAAAACTAGTTTATTAATATGAATAGCGCGTAATCCGCCATTCTCGCTAATATACGCGGAGCGAGCGTGCACAGGGGAGGTCCGGGGCTGTCGCGTACGCGCAGATAACATCGGATATACGCACCCGCGGCCATTCCGCGCGCGATTACATTCCCGTCCTCGTGCCTCGTTAACAGAAGATTCGATTTTTACATACGGCCTATTCAGAATGGATTTCCCGGGATAACAACTTCTCTAGCATATCTACCCTCGGAGACATTATTCGCGAATAATTCACTGCGAGTTTCCTTTTCTCTCTGTCTCTCGTCCTTCTTCCTGTTTCCTCTCTCTCTCTCTCTCTCTCTCTCCCTCTTGTTTCTCTTTACTGTTACGCAATTTACTTAGTCTGTGCTTACGGTCTGATTTTGGCACGCGCTCGCGAAACCTGAGAGCTCGGTTTACGGGTGTGCGAAAACAGCGCGAGTTACCGGCTTCGCGGACTCGCTTGACGCGCCCGGCTGAGCGAGAATTCTCCCTCGCGCAGACCGTCTCTTCCGGTGGAATTACACTCGCGCGGCACGTGTATACGGCGCGACGTCGCCGTTAATTCCATTCGACGGAAACCACCCGGCGAGCCGGATCGCGTGCCTCTAATTCAGAGCGGCTGATTGGAATTTGAAAAATTTTGCACCTATAGCCCCGCTGATTTCAGATTTCTGAGTCGACTTCATATGATTAGCCGTATTGTCTGGTATTTGTACTCGAATTTTGTATTTATAAGAAAAAAATCCTAGTCGTATTTAAAATACCAATTCTGTAAGAATCGTAAAAATTCTTGGACTACATTCTATAAGGACATGCCATTTTTTATTCTCGGGCAGAGAAACTAATGGATTTGCAAACACAGATACGAGTGTTTTCTTTCTCGAAGTGTCCCATCATCCTAACCCCTCGAAACACGACTTTCTTCTTTTTACGTTCGCCGCGAAACGGCAATATATACGATTCAACAAGCCACCCCTCGCTCGTCGGATAGCATTCCTATCGTGGCTCTTTTGTTCGGGGAAAAGCTGATCGAGCCACACCGCTCGGCCCGATAATAACAATAACGGAAAAAAAGGGGGGAAAGCACGCGCGTGCGTTCTGAGCAGCAGGCACCTCGCCGCGTTCGAGGAGGACCGAAGGGAGAGAACAATATTTGCAAAGCTAATCGTTAATACACGCGACGCGTCTTACGCACGCCGGGAGGAAAGAGAGGAGAGAGAGAAAAGGAAGGGCTTTTTCGTCCCTGTACAGTCCGCGAGTCACGTTCTACGACGTGTGGAACCTCGAGCAGTTCTTGCGTCCCGGGTATACACCGGACGGTGGTTGTACCTCTTCTTTCTCTCTTAACTCTTCTCTCCCCCTCTCTCCTTCTATTTCACGTTCTACACTGCCTACTCTATACTTTGCTTTCGCCCGAGTCTTTTTTCTCTCATTTATCTCTCCGTCCTCCCTTTCGATCTTCTCTTCCAACGAATCGATCGTTCTAAAGTCTTCTCTCTCTCTCTCTCTCGGTTATCTGCGTCAAAGAACCAGACGTAACATTTTTCGATATCTCGTTGAAACTGTATGTCGCGATGCTCCTACCTCGTCGACGCGACGACGAGACTACAAATCAGGCTCATTAACGAGCGCATTTAGAGTGACCGTTTCCGCGAGGCGCAATTAGTTCCCGGTTTGTCTCACAACACACGAGCGTGTGCTATTGCCAATCTCGACGCGCGTGAGGAACATCCGACATTCTCTCTCTCTCTCTCTCTCTCTCTCTCTCTCTCTCTCTTTCTACCTCTGGCTAACGTATAGAACGCGCATAGGCGTTCACTGCGATGTTCCGTGTGAATTTACGATTTCTCCACGGCGCGAAAAGATAACCGAAGATAAACGCCTCGCACGAAAGGAGACGATAGAGAACCCGCAGTGGATGTCGCGTTGAAATCCTCCGTGGTTTTTTTCTTCGACGAATATAGCATCTCGTCGAGTACTTATTTAGAAATCGCAATTACAGTCGGTAATAACTACCGGACAGTTGCGTATATCGATACTAATCGCTGTAAGTATATTTTCCGCGTACTTTTCCTCCTCTCGCATGATCGCTCGAATCGCAAAGTGCCCAATTCGCGTGACTGGGTTTTCTTCGTTTTGCATTTTTCCGCACTCGCCGTATTCCAGGGTTTGTTATCTCTCTTTCTCTTTTATTCGCGATTTGCATAAAATTCGCGGCTCCGTGCTTGGCTCCTCGGGATGGCTCGGAGTGCACCGAGAGAAGGCGAGTATACGCGGTGGGAGAGAGCGAGGCGTAGGTAGGTAGCTGGGTCGCTGGGTAGGTAGGTAAGAACCGTAAGTTACGCGGCACTCGAGTCGTTCGCTCGCTCGCGCTTTATGCCCTTACACATATGAACAGCGCCGCGCAGTAAAACCCGAATCCTGTCGATCGACCGTAAAAATCGACCGACGAGTCGTTACCGGTTATCACCCCGCCAGGCGTAAAAGTTCACTCGGATACACGTCGCGGAGCTTTTCGTCAACGTCTACTCGACCCGGCGGAGAAAGGTCAACGAGTTCGATACAGTAAATATCTGTCACCGATATTGATATCGCGATACATCTATTTTTTACGACCGGGAACTTAATCGATATTTTTCAAAACCTAAAGTTGGCTGATGTATACAATCGATACATTTAAATTTGACTTCTTAGTTTCCCTAGCAACCAGAGTTATATCGAGTTCTAAAATAAATTTTATTATTAAATCCGAAGCCAAAAATCTTTTGTTATTTTAGTCGAAAACTTTTCAACTCTACTGATCATAAAGATCAAATCGATTCGCGATACTCTTCGAACTTGCGCTATTCGAATTCGAGCGTAGGAAGATGAAGCTGTGAATATCGCAGAGAGGAACCGAGATTGTTTCCTCGCTGAACGCGGTAGTTCGCAACACTGTGTGTCTATAAAAGCAAATCTCTCTAGCTGGCGATGCACTCGAGAAAAATGACCTCTCGCGGTTCCGCTCGCGCACTTTGTATATACGCGCGTGTAATGGAGGGTAAAATTGAAACGGTCGATGATACACGAGCCGGTAGCGCGAGAGCGGTATGGGGAATGTATATCGGTATTGCGCGCGCCTAGAGATCCATTTTATTCCAGTCGCTCGAAGCAACAGATTGCCTTTGGCTCTCGGCTAGGCGATACGCCGAGCGGGCGAGGCGTGTCGTGGCGAATCTTTAAACGTCCCGACACGCACACGATACCGACCACACGTGTGCGAGTATATATCGCGGCCGGCGTCACGTATCGGCCATATCGCGCCGAAACCCTCTTGATTTCCGAAACACGACCACTTACGTCGAAACTTCCCCGAAAATAACCGTCGGCCCGACGCGCTTTACATAAAATTACACGGTCGTTCGTATTTATAATCCCGCGTGAATCGGTCGCTCGTGCGCGGACTCGGCGCTAAAAAGAAGATTAATTATCAATTTACGCGCTCGAGCCGCCGAAAAGAGGGGGGCGAAATTTTAGCGAGCTCGATGAATTTTTATCCCTCGGGTATATCTCTCCCTCTCTTCCTTTTTTTCTCGGTTCTTTTCTTCCTTTTTATTTCGTCAACTCGAGTAAATTGCCGGCAATTCGTGAGAAGCACTCGTAATGTTTATTTTCCACGAGTGAATTCCTCTCTCTCGGTGCTGTTCGCAGAAACGTTCCTTCCCACCGAGCGATCTTTTTTCATTCCTCTCTCGCTCCTCGCCTCTATCCGCCCTTTCCGTTTCTTTTCTCTCCTCTTCATTTTCCGTATTTCCTTTTTTTTCGTTGGGTATCGACGCTCGCGAATAAGACGAGGGGAACGTTCCCGAGTTTCGTATGGGTATATATACGTACAGGCGAAGCTCGCGTAGTTTCTATCGGATCTATCGCGGACGGGGCACGGCTCAGCTCGAACGTAATAGAGAATCCGAACGTATATAGCCGGGAGCCTGACCTCGGCATCACGACTTGGCGAATAATAGCCGGTGGTGTGCTCGCGCGAGCTCACCGGAGCTCATCGCCATGAACCCGGTGCATCGATCTCTTGTGCTCTTCGTAAGTCTATATGAATATATAGACACACACGTGCGCGCGCGTACGCCTTTCGCGCGGTTGATTGACGCTGCCGTATAAGCACCGCGTCAATTTTCATTATACGAACTACGGGGGTAGCTCGTGTAACGACGTACAAAACGAGAGCGAACGAAATAATACGGATTACGACGTTATCGATCTCCTCAATAGCGCATAGAAGTCGTGATTGCTCGTCTATACGAGTTTCCGAATATTCCTATGCTATCTCATCCTAAAAGTTGGAATTTCTCCAATCGCCAGAAGATTCAATTTTAATATAACATGTTTGGAATAGCTCTCTCGATAATATTGAATAATTTCTAAATTCTTGTTATATGTAATGAGTTGGAATACTTCTCGACCGATGTGTATCTCTTTTAGTGGTAAAAAAACGAACAAGGCTGATTTTACGAGACACAGGTCCTGTACAGATAAAAATCTCCAACTCCTTAAATCGAGTGAAATTTTCTTGCGCGAGGTAGAGCCAGTGTCTCGAGAACGCTCTCGAAATCAGGAACGCGATCGTTCCGGGGAAACACGCTGTGACTCGGAAGGAGAGGGATGGGGTGGAAGGAGCGCGCGCGCGAACGTAACGTCAGGATCGGGGGGTCCTGGCACCACCATTACGCGGTCGAATGGAATTTCACGATTTTACGCTCTGCTGCGGAATCGCGGTCGTTATACGTCCTTGCTGAATAATACCAAGCACCGCGCGAGTAGATATCGTTTGCCCGGCCCGCGCTCGCGGCATTTACCCTCCGCGCGGAATAAGGAGCGTAGTTACGTGCAATGAATGTCCGTGGAAGCGGAGATATATATCCTGTTATCGCGCTAACGCCTCTTACCCCCACCTCGCTTTTTCATCCTTCGATTTTTTCCGTCTCGCTCCCTCTTTCTCTCTCTCTTCATCCGAAGCTTATTTTCGCACGCGTCGAGTTTCCGCCTCGCGAGATCGATGTCTCAAAGTTGAATGCATCTCTCCCCGCAAATCGCCTCTAAACGCTCCGACACGCGAAAACCTACGAGGGAAAAGGGTTTCGTTGTACAATGTACGTACATCTCGGCGCTATCGCGATTATGTAATTATCGGCAATTCGTGGAAGGGAACGATTTAGCGATACAGCGCGCGTGACCGAGCGGCCTGTTGCGCGGGCTTCTAAAATGCGTACCGCGCGCCATGCGAGCGTCTCACGGCGTGCACGGACAAAGAACGAAAATCGGTCGAGAACGGCCGCGAAAAGAACGAAAGGGAATAAATATGAAGAACAAATATCGGGCGATTTATCCGTTCCCTTAACTGGCGACTCGCGCCGGTTTCTCTCTCTCTCTCTCTTTTCTCTCATTCTCTGTCCCTCTCAGTCTCGCTCGTCCTCTCTCTCTTTCTCTTTCGCTTTCTCTCCCTATCTTTCTCTCTCTCTCCGTATCACTCGGTTCGCCCGACGCGAAAATTGCAATAATAACGGTGATCTCGCATCCATTTGTCTGTAACGAGTGCAACCGGTGAGCAAGACCGCTCGTACATATACACGCGGTTAGTAGGTAACAAGCGGCATGAGACGTGGTTTATTTGCACTGGTTCTCTCTGCCTCTCGTTTATATTTTTTTTTCACCTCCTCCCTCGGCCCCTCTTTCTCTCTCGTCGTGAAATCCGGAGCACATCGGCGATATTTCCCATCGACGATTTTATCCACCATATTTCTTCGTTGATTTTTATCGTTGAGTTTCTCCTCTTTACGATCCCATGGGATATTTTACGGATTCGACAAGGTACGGGGTTTAATTGAGAGTGATCGCTAATGGGACAGCTTTATAAACTCCGGACCCCCCTCGATAATTGCCGTACAACGTCGAAGCGAGTAATTATTATGGGAATTTTATACGAGCGTTGAATGGTAAAAACGACGAGCTCGGTGTTCGAGGATTGTCTCCTCTTTTCTTTTTTGCCACGTAGCGAGGAACAATGCCGATCGCGTCGCGCCAAGGAACGATCGATTAACATTTTAATACCCCCAACTGGAAGGCACGATTAATTTCCTCGAGTGGTATTCCGTCGATAGGGCTGGCCGGTCGTGTGCCGTATTGCGATCCTTTTAGAGCGCCTCTGTCTCAGCTTGAGATAAAGCGAGAGCGAAAAAACCGATCCTCTCGCGCGAGCAAAAAGAAAGCGGAAGGAACACGCTCCCGATACGAATCCCCCCCTCTCCCTCTCTCTCCGTGCGCATTCTACACGACGCTCGACGTGTCGTTGCGCGGTTGCGTCGAGACACGGCCCGGTAGGCAAACGATAACGCAAATCCGTACATGGAGTACGCCACGTTTCAGCGCTGCGCGCGCGCGGCGATCTCGTGGTGCGTTCTCCGCGAGCCATATACACCAGGGCAGCTTGTATATTCGCTGAATTCAATTCGATTTGTATTCCGGCTGCGTTGTCTCCCTCTCCTTACCCCCCCCCC
>NCVS01000845.1:271902-306601 GCA_003055095.1 Goniozus legneri
CTCTCTCTCTCTCTCTCTCTCGCTCTCCGCTGCTGCTGCTCCGAGACCAGCTATGTAAATTCACTTTCCAGCTTCGGTCTTGCGCTCGCGTTTTGCAATTAGCGGGGAATGCCTGAAGAGCGGGGGGAAGACGACGCGTGACTCGCTGTGAAATCGCAAAACGAGGATAGACCGAGGCCGCCGCTCGTACTCTACTCTCCACTTTGAGAGCATCCCGAACGTGCGAGCCGCTCTTCTGGGAAATCGCCCACGCCAAAGTCACCGAGTCTCGCCTAATTTGGTCCTCTCGACTGTCCCTCGCGAGAGCTGCTCCGTTCGATGTTCGCAGTGTACCGTTAACCGTTTGTATACAACGTGCTCGAGAGTCGCTGGGAAACCGTCGTTAATCAAATTACGTAATTACACCATCGGACGCGGGCTCTTAAATCACAGCCGCGCTTTTTTCGCGACTTTTCTACGCCGCTTCTTCATTTTCCATTTCGAACGGTCCGGTCATTCGTCTTCCTCGAGCCGGAAAATTTGCACGGTTTCGAGAAGTCTTTCTTTCGCTGTTAAATTTGATTGGTTTTTAGTCACAGTTTATAAATTCTATAAGTAATTCTTAAAAAATTCTTATTTACGAAATGAATAGAAGTATAAATTCAGACAAGAAGCCAATCAAATTTTTTGCACATTTTGGTTCTTTACGACCAAAGTAGAGCCACATACAATATCGCATTCGTTATTCGATTAAAATATTCGGTATCGTGTACACTCGCTGTACACACCGATATAATAATTCAATATGCAAAATCCCCCCTTACGCCTCCGATTATACCTTTAATTGCCTCCGCCGATCGAATTTCGTTCGATCCTCGCCAGCGTATCGCTGTTTGTTTTAGCCTTCTTTCTTGCCCCCGAGGCTCGTCCCGTAATTTAATTTCTACCGGCGCGTGCGTTTTCTGATTCCGAGGATGAAAAACCGTGTCTTAAATAAAGTCTGGCGTGTTCTCCGAGGTACACACACGCGCGTACATCGAGCGAGCCGGAGATGGTCATTCCGTGGACGTGCGTAATTCTTTTTCAGCTCCTCCTTGTTCTTTCCCCCGGTTCTCTCTTTCTTTTTTAATGATGAATCATGTCGGCACGGTGCAGGTGAGCCAAAGGGGTGCGAGATGGAGGGGGCGAGGCGAGATACGGCGCTCTTGGCGAGGACCCGTCAAAGAATATCCCGCTGGTAGATGTTTCAATTTGTAATCGGAAATGTCTACATTTATAACCCGGGCTCTCTCGCGCGCATTACGCGCGCGCAAGGGTCGCGCGCACTCGACGTCGCGGTATTAATCACTCCTGATTTAAACTACAACGATGGAGGAGGTCGTGGATAAGGATCCGATTCGGCGCAAAAACCGGCTCTTGTGCACACATATCCGAATCGCGAGATTCGCCGTGACGAGTTTTACGAGGTTCGCACGCTCGAGGCGAAATTATAACGTCGAGAGAGCGCGCGTCTCCCTCTCCCCTCGGCCGAACTTGTTCTTCGGCGTATTAATTAATTTATTCTCGCCTCATTCGCGGTACCGAGCGAGAGGAAGGAGCGCGTAACAGGTGCCTCTTCTTTCACGGGTAGCTCTTTTTGCCGCGATATACGTCGCCCGAGCCTCGACGAAAAAAGTTGACGCGCCCGAAGGATAAACCCGACGACGCGAGAGATTTTTACTCCCGAGGCACGACAGCGGAATTTAATATATCGCTACCGCGCGTCTTGGGCGTGGAATTCATCTCTTCTTTCGTTCGCCAGTGTATTTTTCCGTCTCCCCGCTATCCACTTTGCTCGATTTGCATGCGAGAATTTAATTCGCCGGAGCAGTTCTACAGCTCGGGAGGACGAGTGCCTCTACTTACTTTTCTCCTTGCGCGACGAAAACTTCGTCTATCCTATTATCGTAATGTCGACTTTGTATATACGCGGGGGTCCGAACTTTCCGGTACCGTCGTAACGAGAAATCGATACGGAATTCTAGCCGCGCGCGGCCTTTTCCTCCCGTGGCGATTCGATACTTCGGGAACTCGTTCCTTGTTCTATTACGGGATTTCAATAAGAGTTACCCTTTCGATACGAGACCCTCACCTTACGGGAGAGCCGTTGAGATAAATTCCGCATCCTCGCTGCGCTTTCGCGATATATAATTCTCGAATAATTCGACGCGAGCGTTTGCGATCCCTGCACGGGAAAAAATGATCATTCGATTCGAAGTAATTTTTCTCGACTCGAGAAACTTCTGAGAATGGCTTTGGAAAATTGAATTTTCTTGAAGGAAGTGAAAAATTTCTTGAATCTTCAGATATATTACTGATATACTTATAGAATCAGAAAACCTATATTACTTAACGAATTTTAAATTCAAAAATCGAGTTTGAAAGAGCGTAAAGTACTAAAATCGAGTGAACTTGTTTCTCTAGCGTGAACAATTTTCGATTCGATACTCTTGTAATACGTTTTTGTTTATTCGACGACTCCGCGCGTTCGCACGTACGATATAACGAGATTATAAATATCTACTCTCGCCGTGATACTCCGAAATATTGCGGTTCGTACGAGCGCAATTTATCTCGCGTTGTAAAACACCGGCGTGTGTTGTGGAGCCCCTACTCTTTATCTCTCGTACACCGGAGTCAACATAGGTTCGTCTAGCGCGAATAAACTGCGAGGCCGCTCGTAAATGATTCGCTCTAGAGGTTCCGATGTCGAGGGGTCAGACCTCGTCTAGCTCCGAGTGCTCTCTCCGAGGAATGCGGACGCGAACGATGGCTAGAGCCGTTCGTTATCCCATCGTTTCGATATCGAGATATCGAGATATGCCGAGATAAAAAAAAATTGTCAGTTACGAGAGCAGGTAAGTTTTGTTAACAACTTTATTCGTGACATTCGAAGAGTATGAATATATTCGTCTCGAAGCGAGTTCCCGAGCTCGGCCTATACTCTACGTGGGCGTAACTGTTGTACGCTTCGCGTACGAGACCGTGTGCCATTCCGCGGGGTCGAAGGTTAACTCGTCTAACGTTCGAGAGTGCCACGAGGGACTAGAAGACGGAATATAGATGCTCGGTACCGTTCTCCGCTTCGTTCTCTCGTTTCTCTCCCTCTCCTTCTTTAAGTTATGGTCAATTACGGCTGCCTTATCTCATGCCGCGTCGACTACCGAACGTTCGTCGTACAGCCGAACCGCGAGTCCCCGTCGTATAATCTACTGGCTTGTATCTCTCCTCGCGAAACAACCTACCGATTTTCTTTTCTATATTTTCCACCCATTTGCCCTTTCGACCTTGACGATCTAAGATCTCTCGTGAAACTTTTTATATTCGTTTTAGAACCGAGAGGAATAACGATTTTCTACTTAAATCGTAAATTTTGTTCTCTAAATTTGAATTAGTGGAAACTCAGTTAAATCGAGTTACTGAAGTTCTATTCGGATTGCCTAAAATGAATAATTTTTATAACTCATATTTTTTATCGCGTTTAGAGAGTATATTCATAAGAAAACTCGCTCGAAATGTACATAATATTCAATATCGATTGGGAGACAATCCGCGGTTGGCCGATCCCACTAAAGTTTCTTTAGGCGCTTCCGAGTTTTTCACTACTCGATTAATTTCCTCGATATCCTTTTTCTTGCGAGCCCGCGTCGTGAAATATCCCGTTGATCCCGCGAACCATCGCTCATTCGCGCTGTGCGCGGGCTTCCCGCGGGACGTGTGACGTGTAATCACGGCTACCGGCGAAACTTTTCAACTTTTAATGAAAAACCGTTTGCCGGGGAAGAAACTCGCTTCGTCCAACGGGTATAACGATAATGACGTGTGGATAATGCGATAGGTGCCGTCGAAAGTATTCGAGTGGATCGATCGAACGCGCGGAAATTTTCGGTCGGTTTTTTGCGTTAATAACAACATTCGGCCGGAGCGAATCGATCGGTCACGGCCGACGAGAAAGCGCGTCCTCATCGAGGAGCGCGTTTTAATTCCCCTTCGTGTTGTTCCAAGTACCCTCATTAATAAGGGAAAGTCGGCCCTCGATAATCGATTTATACATTATGCGTCGCTAGGCGTGGATCGGACGCACGTCACATTGTTCCGTCCGCGTGGCACTTAATCTTGCCGCACCGCCCGCTCGCTCGCTCGTACGTCTCCCTTTTTCTCTTTCCACGTCGCGCGAGATCTTTTCGCGATCCCTCGGCAGCGTCCGTCTTTCTTCGAGATGCGCGGCTGAAATTTACATTCCGTTCATACGGATTTGCATTTCCATTGGCGGTGAAATCGCCACGTGGTGAGACGCGACCGTATAGAGACGTCCCTCGAACGAGACTTCCCCGGCTCTCGTTGTTCTCGCGATCGTAAACTCGTCGCACCCTCATTTCGCGCGGAGTCCTCCGCCGAGAATTCATCTTGTTTCGCGAAAATGCCTAATAATAAAATTCAGTTCGGCGCTGGGACATTCCGCCCGATTTTCTCCGAAGTAAATGAAAAGTTCGAGGAGTGCAACGACTCGGGAGGGAACGCGACTCGTTCGGGGTTTCTTTCTCGCACGTTCGCTCGCGCGCGTCGAGCCGTTCGCGCGTTTTACGCTAATGCGCGAGAAACGCGAGGCTTTATGACATTTACGCGTCTCGATGTCGCGAAAACTCGCTACAGCCATTTGGGTTATTAGCACCGTATTTATCAACTCCACTCGTCCGCGTCCACCCAGCTTATATCGCACCACGCATTTTTTTCACCGCGATATTTTTTTTCTCCTATGAAAAAACGTTCCGGGGTGCGAAATTCTGACAGCGTGGCGATGTCACATCGCCGTTTGGCGAGACGGCAGTTATGACGTCGCGCGCAACGAACGGCAAATGAAAAGTTTCATTTAGGAGAGTTTCGGAATTCGGTTCATTTTAAAAATCTTCGCATGAATCCTCTCCGACTAAGCCCGACTTATAATTTTATGCAAAGCTCTTTTCATTTTTCCCGCCAGTTTTCTCTGCTCTCCTCTTCTCCTCTCCCCGAGAGTGTTTTCCGCTCTTTATTGATCATGTTTATGTATACGTCTAGAGGCACATCGTCCGTCTATTCCGTGAAAAGCGCACTCCTCGGCGGATAGATTCCTCGCGGAGATGGATCGAAGAAATAGAAGCATCGCGGCGATGTATCGTCGACGTGATTATGGTAAGAGGATTTACGAGTCCCGGTGGCGTTCGCCTCCTGCCGGGACGTCAGCGAATTTAACGATCGAATTTCGTGCGACACTTCGCTTTTTCTCCATCCATCGTAAAATCCGCGGACGTTCGCGCCGTCCGTCTCGTTAAGCCGAAAGATGGACGCGTACGAGGAACGAAATCGATAGGTCGACTCGCGATCGTCCGGTTGGTCACTGAACCGAGTTGATTTTTGCCAGAGTCGGTACAGAGACTTCTTTATGCTCGTTGAATATACGAGGAAAGCGCCACACCCGCGCGCGCGCGCGCAACGGAGCGATGTGTGGAAAAAGAGCGGTGGGTCCGGCTGGCGCAGTGACGGGATAATAAAGAACCGGATAATCCTGATATGCTTTCGCACCGGGGCCTCTCGCGGATCCGATGTAAACGAGAGCCGGCGTTTTAAACGGCTCGTTTGAAATCCCGGCTCGGTAGAAATAAGGAACCGGAGAGAGAGAGAGAGAGAAAGAGAGAGTACGCTAAATATACACCTGGAGCGACGGAAGAACGGAAGAGATGTCTCGCGCTTATCTCGAGTCCGTGCCCACGCGATTCGCGCCGTTCCGAGATCTCGAATCTCCACGCGGGAGGGTCCCCGGTGTATCGTATCGCAAGCATCTCCCCGACGATAATGGAATACGCGCATAAATCGCACCTAATTTTAGCTCCGGCTAATTTCGGCCTCCCGCCCCGTTGATTTGTCGTTTATCATAACGATGAATAATAGAAGTAGGTGCGTAACGCGAGCGCTGCACGGTTTCTGCAACGCGCCTCCGCGACGCGTGCAAAATTAATTTCGTACTTCCGAGAGATGCCCGCTCTCCATCTCGGTATTTGCTCGTGGAACGAGGCCGCCGTTAAATTTTTTGCTCATTAGCGCCGAGGGGGAGAGTTTATTGAAAATATTCACGGATTTACCGCGTCTGGTATAACGAATAGGAATTCCCATATGCTCGTCCCGAATATAATTCTTCGATTTTACGGCTCGAAGCGATATTGCGTTCGAGGAATCGAGTCGATAGAAATACATCCTGGACGGCGGGTTTGTCTCGGAGGGCAGCGCGCACCGAGTCCCTTTTAATAAGTCGACGTGTCTCGGTGAGCTCGCTCCGCCTCGATTAATTCGCGACGTTGTACAGGCGTGATCGATCCCGTTATGACCTTCGCGATCTCGCTTCGGGACACGCGCGTTGCCTCGACTCCGAACCTCGGTGTGCGAAATTACGAGCAAAACTATACACCACTACTCGGAAAATAATTCGGAGCAATTTATGTTCTACCGCGCTTCATTCTCGAACGAAGAAAATTTGATTACAAAATCAATAGATGATTTCGAAAAATATAACTTTGTTTCAACGTGAATAGTCTTAACATCGATTCGGCGAGTTGGAACTAAGTCTCATTTTTTAATTAAAATTTCATGTTAACTTCAAGAAAATTTGGATGTACCTATCTTCAAAAATTTCTGGGGTCAAGGAACCTTGAATTTACTTTTTCTGTGTAAACGCCTAGACGGCCAAACGAGCTAGGATAAAGCGAGCGTTTTATGTTGCGTAGTAAGGCAGGAGTGATTTTTGTCGAGAGACTCATCGGTCGTACGCACGTAGAACTCGCACGCGAGTCGTTCCCGCAGAAAGCAATGCGTCATGTCGAGCCGTTTAATGGGCTTTTAATACCACCTTGCGAGAAAGAGAGAGAGAGAGAGAGACGAACATCTCTCGAAATCCACGACGTGCCCCGTCTCCGAAGATATACTTGACCATTCAACGCGATAAGCTCCTCTGCTCACGGCGTGATTTCGTATCCGAGCATTGAAAAGCGCGATTTAAAGTGCAGAGCATACATGCGTTATCGCGCGGCACGAGTGCCATTGTCCCGTTCTCGCGACAGCGCGTGTATAGCGAGGTCGATATACGCGAGCCCCTACCGGTGTCTCTTCGATTCTCAGACTGAGTACGCGTAATCGCTGAATAATGGCCGAGCGTGATAAATTAAAAACGATCCCTCAGGGTGAATTAATAGGACGACCCGATTGCACTTCATTCTCGAAATTGATACGGGTAACCGAGTGATTCCCGATGGATCCCTGGATGTATTCAGCGCGCGAAAGAAGCGTAAAATAAAGAAAACGAGCGGGGCAATTCGCGTTTCCTACGCCTCCGTAGCGTAGAATCCGAGACTATAATCCCTTCGCGGCTCGATTCGTTCGCACCCTGTAGTTACTATCGCGAATGGGGAAACTCGTACTTTTCGCGCGAGAGCCTGCATACGCGCTGCGGAGAATGTTGCGTACGTGCGAGGTGCGAGCGGCGTGGTTTCGTCTTCTCTTTTGCGAGCATCGAACGTATACTTACGGGTGCGCGCGAGCGCGGTAATTTCGTTACAGTGCGTTAGTACTAGGCGCGCACGGGCCTTTTACGGGCTAGGGCCATTACTCCTATTGCTTATTAAAGCGCTATGGCGGTCATTTGGTCACTAATTTCGTGAGATTTCGATATTATCTACGTATGGGGAGCGCCGTCTTTTCGACCTAGCGCCGTCAAAGTTTTCCGAGTTACAACTCGGAAATTTCCGTCCGTGAGATTACAACATGCGTTATGTTCATACGTAGTCGTAATTCTGTTGTGGGAATTAAATATTCGAGACTGGCCCTTGCTTTTCTCTTTTGGTGAGTCTGTAGTCAAACATATAGGGTGCTACTTTATCGGTACGCTATTGAAAATACAGGTCTCGCAGGATTACTATCCCGCTATACACTTTCACGGCGCGACATCTATGGATTTCTACCAGCAGTGATAGCAATGTCCTAGATTTTCCCATACGGCGTTGCTTTAAAACATGACTTGGAGTCGATAATTTGCACTATATTACAATATACCGAAAAAAGTATAGGAATCTGAAAAAAAGGATTAACAAATAAAATACTGTTTTTCGATAACCAAGATTTCTTTATTGTTGTTACGTGTTATAGAGAGGACATGAAATTTTCTTGCTATTACAATTTGCCGATTGTCAGTAAAATCGATTACCCCATGTTAATAAAACGCATTGATAAATTTTTCTGTCGAAATAATTTTATTTGTAGAAATTGTTATTTCATAATGATATAATGCTGAATCTTCTCATCGACTATTATGCGTAATATACGGAAAAGATATCAATAAATAAAATCATCAGTTTGCCAATGTTGAGAAGAAGAGAACTAGATTGTTACCGTTAATTGACATTCGTGATATCTTCGGCTTCTGGTATAACTTTTATATCTTTCATTGATAAGAAAAATTTAACTTCATCTTTCAACTGACGCCAAAATGATACCTAAAATAATAATTTACAATTACTCAAGAGTATCTCTATAATTTAATCGATGGTATACCTTTCTTCTACGAGCAATTCTCTTAACATAAAATAATAATTCTGCGGCCGTAAAAAAAATTGCCAAAACTGTCCCAGCGATAAAAAATACGAAGACACCACCCACATCGGCGACATCTAACGGTGTTATTTGTTGTGTTTCTTTTTCCTACAAATATAATTTTCGATCGAATGAAAATAAAACACTACCTACTTTCGATGAAGTTTGGAGATATTACCATGCATTTTTCACCCCCTCGCTTTTGTCTCCACCATTTATCCTCAAACTCCGTGATAATACCATTCTCCTTCATTTTCAATAATGCAGTTGTTAATTCATTTCTGTAAGACGCGTCTATATGTGAAAAGTATTCGTTAATTTAATAAGTTAAACATGAATTTCCTAATAAAAATCAATTTTGACTGAAATTCTTTACCTACTTTTAGTCATTGCGATACCGTAACTTTTTTCATCCAATAAGTCTCCTACTTGAGTCACATTACAGTATCTTTGTGAAAAATATTTAATAGATGTAGATTCCATAAAGAATGCATAATTTTCACGCATAACTCGAAAAAGTCCTTCTTCGTTGCTATTTTCCATCAAATAGTCGTCATTCTCCGTCATTATCTTATATAATTCTTTATATGGAGGATATGTAGATCTCTTCAAATACAGTTAATTCAGTTTAAATTGATTCAATATAAAAATATAAAACATGAGTATACGTAAAGTATGAAATATGAAAATTCACCTCGAAAAATTGTAAAGTAGAACCGCCTCGTTTGGCGCCGAAGGCGATTTCATCCTGATAAGCGAGCTCTTCGGCTTGTTTAAATGGCCATACTGTGTCTTGTAAGGTTAAAAACGCAGCCAAATTAGCGGTGTACGTATTGCCCAAAATCGCACAGAAAAACCACCATGCGGTTACTACTGACCTGGTAGCTATACCACTTTAGGAAATTTTATTAGTGGAGATTTCCTATTGAAGTAATTTAATTTATTGAATAGATTAGTTGTTAAAACGTACATAGGAGCAAGTTCAGTTCCTTGCTGCATTATAGAGCCCAGAGTGAACCAGAATGAATTTTTAAAACTGAATTGATTTTCTAATTCTTCCGGATCGTCGTCACAAGGATCACCGCTTATCCATTCTGCTGGACTCACTCGGCCAAGAATGTAAAACATAACAGACACGAATGCATACGAGATAATCAGACATATCCAAACTGGCTTCGAAAAAGGCATTAAGAATGATATCATACTGGGTGCAGCTTTCGTTGGAGTACGATAGAGAACGCTTATACCTACAAATAATATAAAGTTTATTTTTTTCAATAATTATTTACTATACTTTTTAAGTGCTGAAATTTACCTAAATTCATGAAAGGTGTTGTGAAATCTACAGCTTGTTCTCGAGCTACATTTATTGTTAAATCAGTAATAGCTAGATCAGCTTTCTGGAAGAAAATAAATGGAAAATATTTTTAAAACCGACAGCAATTCGAATTTCATATATTTTAGACAAAACACCTTATAAAATTGAACGTACCCCATCCAAAATTTGTCTTATCATACCATTCCATTCTCCAGTTTCATCGTCAATAGCTCCGTAAGCATTATCTTCTTGTACACGAAATGTATAATTAAAACCAAGCATGTCACTTAATTCTTTGATGATATCAACAGCAAAACCTTCATAACGGTCGTTACCAGTAAGCGTATTAATAGTTTCCTTCCTCATACCGTAAGGATCTGTCTACAATTTGGAATATATTTCATCCCACAATTAATTAATCATTTTCTGATATGAATAATCGATAAACAGTACCAATGATATTAAAACTGTAAAATGTCTATCGTGTAGAGGTAATTCTTCTATTATACGATTTTTTCCTTGAACCACCCAATCAATATTGAAATTACTGTAGTATCCAATTTGTTGGAATCCATCAGGAGTTACTGATATAACATCTAAACAAAAATTGGTTCGGAATCCAGCTGGATCGAATTTTATTATACCTGTAAGGCCTTGTATTTCTTCCTAAAAAAATTAATAAAAAACCGAACGTTTTGGACGAATTGAATACACGAAACAAAACTTACGGCACGAATAATATTGCTCAAACTCATTCCATATCCCCAGGTATCTGAATTGTTGCATGCAAGTCTCTTAATGGTCCCTTCTGCGCTGTTTTTCAGGCGCAAGAAACTTTGAAGGAACAGCTGTACTGCATCGTACATGAGAGCAACATCTACTTTCATCTCACTCGGATCTGTGTAATCCCAATCGTGAAATTCTTCTTCGAATATCTTTTTGACGATGTAATCGTTTGGACTTATTAATCGGACTCCAGTTATGTTCACTCCTGAATGTCGATAGGCATCTAAGTTAAGCGTTTGAAGATCCTAAAAAATGATATAAAAAAGAAACACGATGTTTATCTATTCTTCTTTTTTTTTAATGAATCGCAATAGATAACCAATGATGTGATGAGCCATTTGTGCATCTCTCTCATAAGACCAACTTCCTGTGCTTGGCGAAGAACATCAGGCAATATTTCAATTGAACAGTCAAGCACTATTCTCGTATGTTTAGCTTTTTTTAAAGTTTTTAACACGTTTCTATAATAAATTGAAAATGTATTGTAATTTCGTAAATACTAACGCAGTTTGAGAAATAATATCAGATTTACAAACCGATAATCCGGCCCATTACCCAGATGATATATAGTACTAGTATAATCAGTAACATTTAGTTTTAAGAAAGGGCTGATCCGAATTAAACTATCTGTATTTTCATAAATTACGCAGAATTCAGTCCACTTATATCCTTGTATAATTGATGGGAATACCTTCATAAATATGGTGTTTGCAATGTTACACATTACTCCTAATTAATGAAATGTGATGAAGTAAATAGCTCACCAACGAGAGTGTTTCTGCGTGAGGATAAAGATTAACCATATTGCCTCTCATTTCCTCGGGATACCAAATTGCATTAAGGTAGGGCATGTCCATTGTATCGCACATACTCTGTACGAAATTCATGGAATCTCTATTTTGAGGACCGAATAATCCGGTAATACCAGATCTCATTATTTCGCATGCTACCAAAGAATTATTATATTCGAATACTTCTTTCAATTATCTTTTATAATTATACTTAAGCATGTACTACCTTTTTTCGTTAAATCGAAAGTGTCCTCGTCGCAAATTTCTATTTTAGGTACAAGTAACACATCAGAGACATCCTCGAAAGTAGGTCTGTTTCTATTAGCAGCTCTCACAGATGTGTCAAATGCCTTTTTTATATCATTGTCATCGTCGAATAAACCACCTACGATAAATATTCATATAATTAGAGATAATTATTACTTATTATAAATTCATTGATTATATATTATTCTTATTATAACTTACCAATAGGTATTCGTCTGTGAAAACCCAAAACGCTTGGAGTGAAAACAGATATTAGCAATAAGAATATAAGTATACGATAATTCTGAAAAAAAATAATCATCGAATATCGAAATAAGTATTTCAAGTATTCCGTCAATGTAAACTGTATTTTTTGCAAATCAATAAACATACCTCGAATCGTGAATACGGCATTGTAGTTGGCATGCGACTGCTTTGCAGCCTATTTCTAGTTTGCACTGTATATGCGATCAACGTAAAGTAGGTCTATCGCGGCCGTTCCCACAACATTGAAACCATTCACGTTTTCTACACTGTTTGGAAATTCAATTTAATTCTTAAGCAGAACTATAATTGATAAGAACATTGAAGTAGTTGTGAATTAATTTTGAACATTATTAAATTGTATTTTCAAACGTTCAACAAATTCTCAAGCAGGAAAACAAACAGATGTTAACCGTTTCGGTAATTTTCTAACATTGCAACTTCACTATTCAACGGTTACCAGTTGACTATCTTCACTTGATCCGCAAACTCGTCTGGACTCATATCAGCAGTGCAATATGCACATGATGAGGTGAGTTCCGTGTTGCTAAAGTGTTCACTGCTCTACTCAGATGTTATCGACACTGAATTTATTTTCAGACAACATTTTGCTGATCTTTTAAGGTTAATTGTGTAATTTTTTGTATTCATTTAATTTTATAAGGACGATATATGAATAAAAGAAAATTAAAAAAAGAAGTAGAGAAAATATCTTTTATAAAATATTTAATATTTTACTACGATAAATAAAACGAATTGTTTAATGTTTTATAATAAAATTTTTAATAAAATGGTTTATAGTTTATTTAATTTCATCGTTACTGCCAAGTTTATTCTAGCAGAAAGCATAGATAAAGTTTTGAAGTCTCAAGAAGGCCTGCCGCTGTTATTGCTGAGTTTTATTTCCGGTTAACGATCACCCTTGTACTGCTCCATTTTGCTAAGAACTTAAACTCATACACGACTGCACTCGGGAAAGAAATCTGGAACAGGATAAACTTGTCGTAAATCGGTGTAGTATAAGGATCAAGAACTTATTTTGGCAGTTTCACTCGATACACATCGACAGAGAACGATATATGCAAATTAATTACTCACATTCTCTTGACGTGATTTAACCCACACGTATTTCAGGAATTCCCATAAAGTAAGAACGACAGAGAGCGCACAACCAATAAAAGTAACCATGAAAACACCGTAAACATCTTGCATAGACAAAGCTTCAGCTGTCGTTGATTCTGCCACCTACATTAAAACTTTTGTTACGCTTCACCCTTCTAAACTCATTTGGAATTACATAAAGAAAGATTCTTACGTCACACGTATCGCCTCCTCGTTTTTGTTTCCACCATTTAGCTTTCAGTTCGTTAATTTTGCCCGCCTCTTTGATTCTAAGTAACGCTGTAGTCATTTCGTGACGATAGGGCGCGCCTTCAAAGGGTTAATATCCATTAAAAGTAAAAGTTCATTTCATTTTTAATGCATTCGCATACCTTTCGTCATTGCTATGCCATAGCTTTTTTCATCTAAGAGATCTCCGACTTGAGTAACGTTACAAAACCTTTGCTTAAAGTATTCTATAGACGTGGATTCCATGAAAAACGCATAATCCTCGTGCATGACTCTTTTCAGCCCATTTTCATTACTTGTTTCCATGAGTTCGTCTTCATAGTAATCCATCACTTCATATAATATTTTGTAAGGCTCATAGGTAGCATTCTTGAATGAAAAATATTTCCTTAAAAAAAATTCTCTCTCGTGTGAATTATTTTCTTTCAAATCGAGAATCACCTTGAAAAATTGAAATGTCGATCCACCGCGTTTAGCACCAAACAAAATCTTTCTTTGGTAAGCAAGCTGCTCGGCTTCTTTGAACGGCCACTCGATCGATTTCATTGACAAAAATGCAGCAAGATTAGCAGTGTAAGTAGCAGTTATGAGTAGAGAAAAAAACCACCAAGATGTTGCGACAGCTCTAGTCGATATACCTCTAAAAATTAAAAAAAAATCGTGATACGGTACGATTCAAAATGTATGAAAAATTAAATTTTTTACCTTGGTGAAAACCCTGTATTACTTTTTAATATACTACCAATAATGAAAAATGGCGTTTCTTCCAGAGTGAAAACGTTTTTAAGTACTACGGCATCTTTGATACATGGGTATGGATTGTACCACTCCATTGGACATAATCTTCCGATGAAAAGTAGTAGGACACTCACGACTATGTACGCACCGATCAAAGCTAACCATACGTCCATATGAAAAGGTTTTAAGAACGCCACTACACTTGGTGGAGCTTTCGTTGGAATTCTATAAAGAACGCTGATACCTAATACATAATTTGCGTAATTGATTACGAAAATTTTACGAACAAACTGAAAATAAAATCACAATATTACCTAAATTCATGAATGGAGTAGTAAAGTCAACTGCTTTGAGTCTCGCTGTGCTTATAGTGAGATCGGTAATCGCGAGATCAGCTCTCTACAAAAATGAAAATGACCAAAAATACCCAATTAAAATGCATTTTCCGTAAAAGAAGGTACTTACACCATAAACAATTTCCCCAATCATCCCTGTCCACTCTTCGCTTTCATCGTCGTAGGATCCATAGTCATTGTCCTCTTGTACTTTGAACGTGTAATTGAAACCTAGTTCCTTGCTTAATTCCTCAATGATATCGATGGCGAAGCCCTCGTATCTATTGTTTCCACTTTGAGTTTTCGATGACGCTGTGTACATACCGTACGGGTCGGTCTGTAAAATTACGTCATATAAAAGTTTTATCACCATTTAAAGTTTGAGAGCAGAAATATTAAATTCACCAAAGATATCATCACAATAAAATGTCGGTCTCTTAATGGCTTATCCTCCGGCGGTAATTCTGGCTGCGGTTCCCAATGTATACCGAATGTACTGTGCCAGTACCCAACCTTCTCTAAACCTTCTGTAGTCAGACCGAGAATATCCAATTGAAAATCAGATCGAAATCCAGCATTGTCGAACAATATTTTGCCCGTCAACCCTTGGTGTTCTTCCTAAACAATAAAAACTTTGACGAAAAATTGAATACATTAAGTTAATTTTAGGTTTTACACTCGACGTACAGTTTGAATGAGATTGATCAAACTGACTCCGTGTTCCCAACTATCGGTATAATTGCATGAAAGTTTTCGAATGCTACCCTGTATACTTTCTTTCAAACTCGAAAACCCTTTCGCAAAAATTTGCACAGCGTCGTACATCAACGCCGCATCGGTCAATAACTGAGCAGGTGACTCGATATCCCAATCATAAAAATTATCTTGAAAGATTTTCTGGACAAAGAAATCATCGGGATTTATAAGACGAAGGCCGGTTATATTTGCATCGGAGTGTTGGTACGATCCGAGGTCGATCATTTGCAGATCCTAAAATTAAAATCTGTGAATATCAAGTACAGAATAAATATTTTCAAAGTGTATTTAATTTCAAAATAGTTATACCAGGGAAGCGATAATCCAACTGTGATCTTCCGTAAGTATACCGATTTGCAAAGCTTGTTCCAAAACATCGGTTAATATATCGAGCGAACAGTCAAGGACGATGTTCAGATGTTTTTCCTCTTTTACATGCGATAGAACATCCCTAAAAACGGAATACCATATAGCATAAGTAATGTATATACAGTATCTGTTACAAAATGACCCAGTTTCTGCGTCCTCTTACATACCAAAAATCTGGTCCACTGCCCAAGCTATGCAGCGCCGCGTTACGCTCACCTACGCTCTGTAGTTTCAACAACTGATTCATACGAATAAGACTATCCGTGTCTTGGTAGAGAATTGTGTACGAGGTCCATTCGTAAGCTTTTACCAACTCGAGATAAACCTGACGTACGATCGGAGTGTGCCTTGTGAATATTCGCAATTATCGCCGTGGTAAACGCGCGATCGCGGGGGTGGCTAGAGATAAGAAGAGAATCACGGCGCAATATCGCGATACCCCCGCACTTCCTCGGCTGCCTCGGATTTCAGAAACGCGACACCATTTTTCCATTGCCCCTTTTTTCGCCCGTCCTAAGAATTTTTGCATACATCGCGAGCGCGCCGAGATTTCTCATCCCGCGTGTTATCACGGAAAATAGCTACCGCCGCGATACAACGTTCGAGCGCATGCGCCCGCTATGTACTTACCCTGGATAACATATCCGCGTGCGGATACAAGTTTATTACGTTACCGCGCATTTGTTCGGGGTACCATCTAGCCGTGATGTAGGGTACATCCATCGTGTCGCACATGCTTTGCATAAAGCTAACACCGTCCTTGCCTTGAGGACCGAACATACCGGCTACGCCCGTTCTCATAAGTCGACAGGCTGAACGAATGATCAAACATCAATCCATCTTTCCGAAAGGTATATGTATGTGAGTGTGTGCGTGTGTGCGTGTGCGTGTGTGTGTCACTCGTCGATCTTATCGTCAGCCGAGACGAGAGTACACGATGATTAACATTGCAGTGCATAGCTTACCGGCTTTCGACACCTCGAACGAGTCCTCGTTGACCCTCTCCTTCCTGGATATCAGCCTGATGTCTAACGTGTCCTCGAAAAAAGCGCTATTTTCATTCACGGCTCTTACCGCTGTTTCGAAAGCTCGCTCTATCATCTCATCGCCGTCGAACAAGCCTCCTGCATTATTTTTAGAGACTATCATGTGCCGCATAGTCGCTTCGAAGGGGCACTTACCTATCGGAACTCGCCTCGGAAAACCCATCGCAGGTAGAGAGAAAACCGTCAAGATGCAAACTGCCTTGACGATGGAGAACAATCTGTCACTCGTCTACGAACAGAAAAGCCGCGAATTGTGGGTGCGATTCAAAATGAATTTCTTACTTTTTTTATAAACGGAATATCAAAATCGATATACCTCATTCCGCGCAAGCAACATTATCAAGTTGGTGCGAGTCTACCTCCTCGGCCTGTAATGCACTATGAACGCAATCAGCAAAGCGTTAGGTAGACCGTTTTGAATCCCCACTACCGACGGTCATTTTCGTTTCAGGGAGAGGCCTCCAATGCGTTGCCTCTTAGTGCACTTCGTGCGTGCGCGCGAAATTTCACTGCAACAATGTGAGAGTGCCGCGTAAGAGCTCTCACGGTTACGTAGCTCGAGAACTCGATACCAAACTATTCCGCCATTATCGTTGTAACGCCTTGCGTCGCGTGTGTCGTGCTTCAATGTTAAATCGATTTTGTACTTTTCTTGGAGTAACGATACTTGTTACTGCAACAAAAGTAACTAAATTCATGGTGTAATACCAGAACTATCGTCGTAGTAATTTTTGTAGGGGATCGAGTCGATAAATGAGCCCATCGAAACTAAAATATCGAAAAAATGCCAGACGCGATGTGTCAATTTGATGTCCATTGAACGGCATGTGGCGGAATGTTATCATACTGAGTTATTTATTCGGTGCTGTGGCTACTATTTGATCCAGGATGATGGGTATACGCAAAGTCTATTTGTTTAATGCATTCTATTTTTGAAGGTGCATAATTTGCGTAACAGTGTGGCATTGTGTTATAAAACAAACTCGAAAAATACATGTGAAATGGTTCAACGAAGAAACATTTTATTTAAAATTCATACATTTGTCGACGATTCACAAAAGTAATAACTTAAATTAATTTTTATGACTAGAAAAACGTATTTAAAAGACGAAAATGAAATTTACTATCAAGTAAGGTTGGAATCAAGGAAATGCAACTGTCATTTCTTGTCTTTAACGTAAACTTTAAACAATTTTCGTAACTTCGTTTAAAAAATTTATTTTATTTTATTTGCTGTCTGGCGGAGAAGTTATCACGGTTGGTACGAGCGTGTAGGGAGGTGACTCTCCGTCTGTGCTTTCTTCAATACTTCTGCTAAACGAAGATTCTTTTCTGTTTTTGACGGGTTTCGTTTGCCCATTGAATTTTACTATAAATCTAAGTTCATCCATCAGTTCTTCTTTGAATGACATCTGGAAAAAATAGAAAAGTTTAGTTTCGATTTCGTTTACAAATGTAATTGATACTAATAATTGAATGGACGTCTTACGTTATCCATTATCACTTTACGGACAATGTCCCATAGCATTTCTAATATTGTGTAGATGCATGAAAACGCAACCCCCACGCTCAAGACCAGAAAAACACCTCCGACGTGTTGAAGACCTAATGGTTCGGGTGCACTAGTACCACCAGGTTCCTGAAAGACAAAGTGTGTTGCTGACAATACGTAGTGATAAATTTCTTTCTTATTGTTTTTATTTTTTCATACGTACGTTACAAGTTCCTCCTCCTCTTTTTCGACTCCACCATGTATCTTTCAACTGCGTAATTTTCCCACTTTCTTGAAGCTTCAAAAGAGCGCTGTTAAGTTCATGGCGATGCGGTGATCCTGAAATAACGTATAATCGTTAAAATCGAGTTTTTTTCTTATTCTTTGTTGTTTATCACCTTTTCTCATAGCAATACCGTATCCCTTTTCATCCAAGTGGCTGCCGACCTCATCTACATCGCATTTTCTCTCTTTAATATATTCGATTGATGTAGATTCCATGAAAAATGCGTAATCGTCTTCCAAAACTTTTTGTACTCCTTCGTCATTACTGTTCATGAGCACTTCTTTTGAGTTGGCTTGCAAGTAGTTGTAGATTTTCTTGTACACCGGTTGTGTCGCTTCCTTTGAAGTAGCATAATTCTTTCAAAAAGTGAAATTAGAATAGTATTTCTACAATGATACATTATGCCTACCATTCAATCTAGGTCTTCGATATAGTTAACTCGTGTTAGTCCAGGGAGTATAAATAAACGCATGATACTGCAAAATGGTATCTAATAATCTCAACAAAGAAATGCGTAATCTGTTAAGATTAGTATTAGCATTAAGCTAAACTGCAAATAAAAAATACAATTCTGTTTTTAAACTACTTTAGTTTGTTAAGGGAAACTGATACATTTTGTAATCAAAAATCACATAACAGTAGTTAAAGTTTGGTATTATGATTAGCTGGGGTAAAATATCGACAAACCGATTTTTTCTATCTTACTTTTAACTTTCGTATTAGCTCAACCTTCCTTTATCATTCATTTATAAAATGGATGTATTCATCAAATACATAAAATTTTTATAATATAACTTCAAAGGATATATTCAAAATTTTTTTTCCTATTAGATAGTTTAATGTTTTTATTTATACTTTCTGCTTACTTTAAAGAAATCGATGGTTGATCCAGACATTTTTGCACCGTATTTAATTCCACTTTCAGCGAGCTCATCGACATCGGTGAATGGTAAAGTCTTAGTCTCCACTGTCAAAAAGGCAGCGAGGTTGGCGGTGTACGACGATACCATAATGAGACAAAAAAACCACCATGCACCAGCCAAGGTCCTCGTTGAGACACTTCTGTTTGGGGAATGTAATTTTCAATAATCGAAGCTTTATAAATTACAGGTAGTACTTAACACGTACATAGGCGCTAATTCAGAACCCTGTTGCATAATAGCACCTATCGTAAACCAAAAACTGTTTTTCACCGTAAATTGGTTCTCAAGATTCTCTGGCTCCTCTATGCAAGGGTACGGGTTATTCCATTCGGCAGGCGATATTCTTCCGATGCAAAAGAACAAAATTGAAACTACAATATATGCACCTATGAGGTGCGTCCAAACTTCGTTCGAAAAGGGCGATAAAAAGGAGAAAAGGCTGGGAGCGGCTCTTCTAGGCTTTTTATATAAAATACTGATGCCTAAGTTCATGAACGGAGTCGTAAAGTCTACGGCGCTCTCTCGTTCGGCAGTAATAGTTAAGTCGGTAATAGCGAGGTCCGCCTCCTGAAATGTAATTACGCGTAACACTTTGAACCTGTCATTGACAAATGCCGCTTTTCCTGCGAAGCAATACAAGGTCTTATGTAATAACTTACGCCATCAATTATCCTTCGCAGCATCCCGTTCCACTGCTTTGTCTTTTTTGATAGAGAACCATAAACGTTATCCGTTTGTTCTACAAATGTATAATTGAATCCCAGCACCTTGCTCAACTCCATTATAATGTCGATCGCGAAGCCTTCGTATCGTTCATTACCAACCATCATTGCAGCTGACTCTTTTAACATTCCGTACGGTGGAGTCTAAAAGATACAATTGATTTCACTGTACGGATTGAGAATTCTTTTTTTATTTCGAAGTTTTTCGTTGAGAAAAAAAAAACAGATAAACGAGAGTAAGTAGTACCAAAGATATGAGGACAATAAAAGTTGTATTCCGCAGACTTAATTCCCCGTCTGCCGACCATGGACGACTGTCCGACAGCCATTTTATACTATTTGTGCTGTTCCATTCTCCGGTTTTTTTCAAGCCGGTGTTATACAGACGCACGATGTCCAATTGGAAGTTACTACGAAAGCCCGCAGTATCAAACTTGATTAGACCCGTTAATCCTCGTGTTTCGCTCTATAGAAAAGAATTTCGTTAAAATGAAAGAAGATAGTAATTTCCACCGAGTGAATTTTCGATTGTAATTTTCTTAGAGAATAAACCACGAAATAGTTTCGATACCATCAGTCCACTAATTATCGAACTATATGTATTTATCAGACGTGAAATGCTCACGCGAATTGATCGTAACCATAACTTAATTAATCAATGGGAACATGTAGCAAAGTAACCGAAGTTTAATTTAATAGTTAAGAATGTGTACCTACCAGGCGCATGAAGTTTGACAAACTGATACCGTGCTCCCAATTTTCCGATCCGTTGCAATACAGTGGTTTGACATCGCCCTTAATCGCATCCTTTAACTGCTTGAAAGCTCGAGCGAAGAGTTGTACCGCATCGTACATCAAGGCGGCTTCGACTCGCAACTGGGATGGATCCTCTAGACCCCACTCGAGTCCGTGATATTCAAAGATCTCTTGAACTGTGGTGTCGTCGATATCGATCAGTCTTACACCGGTTAAATTCACCCCACCGTATTGATAAGGCTCCAAATCGAACGTTTGAAGATTCTGTGAGATGCGAATGACCAAAATGTTTATTCATTATCTATTTCTATTTTCTGAGTCGTCTTACCAAAGACGTAACCACAACTCGATATCGATCTGAAATAATTCCAACTTGATGCGCTTGTTTTAAAACTTCTTCCAATACTTCATCGGAGCAATCGATGATTACGTTCTCCATCGACGATTCTTTAATCTGTTGGAAAATATGCCTATGGGCAGAGTAAAATAGTTCGTTTATTTTCGTTCGCGAAAGCAACTAATTTATTCACCTGTAATTTGGACCCGGTCCAAGATGATATAGGGCAATATTATGCCTTGTATCTTTCCACCGATCCAACACAGAATGAATACGAACCAAGCTGTTCGTGTTTTCAAATACTACCGCAAACGATTTCCACTCGTATTCATTGACAATATGATAGAAGGCCTAAAATACAATTTTTATTCGAGACAAATATATTTTTTGACGCGACAGTTAATTTAATCGAAACGTCAAAACTTTTTAGCGATGACAACTATGTACATACCATCGCTAATGTCTCCGCGTGTGGATACAAGTTAATGGCTTTACCCCTTGCTTGTTCAGGATCCCACCTTGCGGCTATATGCGGCATTTCCATCGTGTCACACATGCTCTGCACGTGCTCTGCTGTAACTTTGTCTTGAGGACCGAAAATGCCAGCTACTCCTATGCTCAGTAAATCGCACACTGAATTTCGAAAAATCAATTTAATCGTCAATCCACCTGAATATAAAAATTTTCAAAGACACCAAAACGGAAGGATTACTCTACCTTTTCGCGATGTTTCGAATACATCGCTATCAATCTCGTTTACCTCCGGAAATAAAAAGACATTTGACAGTTCTTCAACTTCGTGTCTTTGCTTATTGACTCTTTTAACAGACAACTCGAACGCTTTTTGTATGGACGCATCGTCGTCGAATAGCCCCGCTACGATTGTTTGATAAAATATAGCGAGTTACGCTAGAATACAATAAAAAAAATTTACTTACCAATGTGGATCTTTTTCGGAAATCCCAACGCACATGGTAAAAATATCAGCAATAGGCATTTAGTCAGCATCGTGTAAACATTCTGAGCCAGGGGAAAAAACGAAAATAGAGCGTTTTGATAATTAAAAACTTATATTTATAGTTGCGAATCGAACGTATGCACGCAAGCCTTCGCTAGTCGCGGACAAATACCGTAAAAACTCGACGTTACAGAATTCGTAAAGCAGAAGAGGGAGAGCGGAAGTGGGAGAGATACTGCAAACGAGGCACTTAACCGTTCGGACGTTGAATAAACTAACGAAAAAGCATCACACGGGTTGTGCGCTTCTGCCCACGGAGCATAAATATTCAGACGAGTCTCTGAATCGAACTTCTGATATTCGCTTTATATATTCAACGTTTATGCCTCTAATGAAAATTCAGGGTTCTCCATCCACTACAGGCAAACGGCTCGTATCGTCTTCAGCGTCTCCTCAACCGTAGCGAATGGCGTCTCGTTATACGAATATGTATGGAAAACAATCCGACGTGGGTGGACGGTTTTCTCGAAAAATCGTCAACCTTCCGCGCACTTCACACTATACGCGCATTCATCACTACATCGGTCGAGCTTTGGAACTACGAGCGATTCTCTTAACGGCTCGGCATCTCGTATATAAATATCGCGCACGCTTTTATCGCGTCAAACATGACAGTTATCTTATTTTTACTAGCGCTTCTCGAAGCACCCGGAGGAATAATCGTAGAGGGCGATTCGCGCCATTACAGGCGGAATGTTTGGAAGTTAAATTTAGTCTCAATGGATACCAATAGAAATCATGGAATTGTTACAGAAATTGTTCACGCTGCGAGACAAAGTTGCCACCGTTCGTTACGTAGAAGAAAAAGCGAGCTGGGAAAGAGATGACGAAACGGAAAAAGTCCGTATTCCGTAGAATTACATTTCGTAATTCGGTACGCTCACCTTTCGCGCTATACGCCTCGGCAGGAAAAGTGCGGTACGCCAAAAAGCCCTCTGGTTTTCGCTTCCGACGGCGTTGGATGAGTGCCGCTATCCCGCGGAATTGTCAATTTGCCAGCTGCCCCGACGACCGCTCTGGCCTGCGATCTTTTTCATTCATACATCGCTAGACTTTTGGCTTTCGTCGTGGGTGCGTTTACCGCGCGATGTTTTATCTACCGGTCAGCCCGAACGATTTTTCCCGTTCGCGTCGTACTCGCGCGACGAACTTTTCACTGGACGGCCGGCCGCGCGAAATTGTTGTGTACGAGTGTGTCGCTCACGCCGAGAGAGGAAACACACCCGAGAGGAGATTTTAAGAGAGCGCTATACGACGCCGGTTATATTTAGAACGCGAGAACCGGACGCCATTGGTGCCTGTCGCGCATTGTGACATAGATTTCGTCGAAACAAATTCAATCTTCGCGAGCTTCGTTACTTAGAAGTGAATTATAAACCGAATTTCGTGGTATTCTCGATTTATTAATAAACATTAAAACGTTAAACCGAATAACTCTCGCGCAGGAACCAAAAACGGCAGCTGACGCTATCGGTATAAAATTTATTTGAATTAAAACTAAAATGTATTTTCCCATCGCGCCATCTATAGAGTCTCTACCGAAACAGAACCGTAAGTTAATTCAATATTAAGAAGCGCGAATAACTGCTCCGGAGCAGCTAGTCAAATTAACAAGTTGCAAAATATCCAGCGGCGGAATGTTTCAAATTTAATAAACGAGTTTTCGCTAATATTTATCATTAAATTTAATAAACGAGTTTCCAGGCTAATATTTGAGAGTAAAATAAGCTGTAAACAATGAGGACTTACCTTATATTTTACAGCGTAGCGGCCACGATATCCAGCTACGGAGTTTCGGCAAACTTGGCTTTTCGAGCGAGAAACGGAGCGTTGCTCGGACTAACCGGACGGCGGTTCTTGGTTGCCGTCGATGCGTGCGCACGTTCATGTTCTCTCCCTTACATCGGAACAGAGACAGTCTTCGTCGAGGCGCTTTTACCGCAACACGACACGAAACTCGGGGCGCGAGCTTCTAAGGGGGCCGCCACGTTTTGGAATAATGCCTCAGCTCGTGCAATTTCTTCCAATTATTCTCGATGTAATTAACGAGAAATTTTGTTATTTGATTAATTGTCTTGCGCCGTACGAGGATAAAATAACATGTGTTTTAGAGCCTCGTAAAAGTCAAAACGTTAATGTAATTAAATTCAACACGTTAACCGCTATGGGATTTTAAAGGGCGTGGAATTCATTAAACGCAGGGCGTAACCGGATTATTATAACACGCGAGATTTTCATGGAATCGATACTAAAAATGTCGGAATTTCATTAGATAATGCGCGTTGAAAATTCTTCACAGAGAGAACAATGGATTAAGGAGGAGGTTGCGAAATAACCAACACCACAATTCGTGTTTAATGTTAATATACAGACGAATAGCTTGTTCACGTTTAATATGTTATTCGTAATACATTTCATATAAGAAGTATAATTTATAATAGGCATTTGACAAACTCGTTTGACGTCACGCGAACGCACCACAGTAAATATATGTATATGTAATACAATCGATATTTACAAATGAGCTCTTATATATGTGAATGTGTAAATGTGTAGGTGTGTGAGTTCTTGTATGAATAAAGTATCATTTGTACGTATGCCTATGCGTTAATTCAGTATTAGAGACTTCGTGAATTGGACTTGGAGTAAAAAATTACTTAAAGATAAATCCTTACACACCCTTATTCTCGAGCAATCCAAAATGCACCATAAATTCAATCATCGATCGCTTCAGTTACACAGGAGCCTACCAAAGATACAATTAAACGGTTAAACGTGGCGAGTCGAAATTTCTACACCTTTAAGAAATTCTTTACCCCACCTAAGTGCTTGGCGCACGTCAAGAATCGAACCTCAACAGATCATTCGTTTATATTTATAATCTAACTGCGAGAAGGAAGACAGAAATTAATACTGTTTGGTTCGTAAAGTTTGTACAAACATCTCGATTGGTGCCGTACGCGAAATTCATTCTAGCGTAGAATCAATCTCGTCCATCTTAATATCATTCTCTTTTATGGATGGCATGACCGTTGCAGAGGTACATTTTTCCATTTATGTAGACATCTTGTTATGGACACAGATGTAATCTCGTAGCACATTTTCTTCTCGGTAACAGATCACAGTTCATCTTTTGAGAGCTGAATAGTAACAACGAAAATACTTTTTAAAAATTATTCGTATTCGATGGGTAATCTGCTCGCAAGTAATCTGTAATATCAACAACTTATATTTAACATACTTTAGTATACTTAGAGCATCATTCATTTGGCATGAGATTTGAGTTGTTACGGGAATACCTACATTTGTCAAAACGAAACATATGTACAAAGTAAAAACATCTTATAACTTTCATAATAATAACAGTCGATAACAAAAACAATCGGTTACTCGATAAGATATTTTTCAGTGCGTGAAAGAAAATGTTTGTTCGTTATTCCAATCCTGTATTCAGAAATTTTATGATTGTAATAATTAATTTCTGGCTTGATTAAATTTACAGTATTTTTAGTGTGGAATAAGCAACAAATATTTAATTTTCACTCTTCAAAAACGACGCATTATATATATAATATATTACATAAGCTCTTACAGGACTTTCAACAATGCAGCAGCCACGTCGATACGACAATGTAATTCATGAAAACATTTACTCTTATCTTGTTCGAATCATGTCCGCTTGTAATAAATATCCGATACAATTGATGATACCTTAACTAATGGCGATTACTAATCCATCGCACAATTATCACGATTAGATTAGTCAGTACACATTGAGAATTTTCCTTAATAGAGAAAAGAAAACGTTTTATAAAAATTTGTTCCGCAAATAAAATCCAATAAGAAGTACGATGAATGAGAGGAATTTTCGTCATAGTTCGGAAAAAGTTTCTTATAAAAATTCAAGTATCAAATTGGTTCCCGCAAATCATGGAGAATACGCTATTGCACTTCTATCGCTTTTCTCTGATTTGTAACAAAGAGAACTGAATTCACTGCTCGACATTCGGACTTTCAAGTTAAAGGCGCTTTCCCGACGAAGTGTCTGTATTTGTTGCAAGCACCGTAGTTGCCTTCCTCGGAGACGATCGAGAGATTCGAAGGCTGCTTCTGTTGGCAAAGGGACTTCTTGGGTTGTTTCTTGCTACCGTTGCCGCAGTCCAGGGCATTTCGTAGATCGGTCGCCATTTCGGAACAAGTGGAATTCTAGAAATTCGATAAAGTTGCAGTCTTTTGTATCGGTCGGATCTGTCGACGAACTTATATCTTTTGCAATTTCCATGCCAATTAAATTATATTCATCGACGAGAAAATTTATTCAAGACAGAAAATCCAATCAAAATTTTTTTCTAAAGCAAAATATTCTCACGTAGCGTATTAAATTTGAAATTGCTCACCTCCTGTAGATCCATGATACGGGAGACAAAGAGTGGCAAGAAAAAATTGCGACACAACTAACAATGTCATACTAAACTGTCAAACGCGCCCACCGGACGCATTTATCTTACATCTAACGTCATTATTACAACGCAAACGTGTTCAATTGTAGCATCCGTATAATACAATTAAGTTTTCCCTATTAAGTATCGAAAACTTCGGAATCTGTTGGCTACCGATTGGTTAAATGCTCGAAATACTCTGGCAGTTTTGTGTTAAACGTGTATTCAACTCAACGAAATTAATAACTAAATCGCTTCTCATTGAAAAGCCAACGGACTCCGCGAATGATGCTTTCTTAGACTACACGGTATGTACAATAAAATGTCTTATAACTCGACACTATACATTCACTATCTATTCGGTATAAAATTGTGATTGTTCTTAAATATTCGTTACTCGGCGGCACGTTCAATTTCGACGCTGGCCACATAATTCATTTCTGTTCTCCTTATCGAAAATCGGAAATAATATTATCTAACGCCTGGCAAACTGTTCGTTTTTACGACGCGAGGCTGAAAGTCTTCGTTATATTATTTAATCTAAAGATTTGATATGAGCAAATGGCAAACGCGTGACCTCTCCAATTTCATCAAACTGATAAATTTTCGTATTTTTGATGGGATTTAAAAAAATTATCAGTACTATCTCTACACGAAGAAATCCGTGAAATTAGAATTATCGGTAATTGATGTTTCGCGGGCAAGGAAGATTGGAAAGGTCGAGTAACGCTGCTTTCCCTCTTAGTGTAGCTTGCGAATAGTCCTTTCGTCGTTGAACTGTTCGAGTGTTATTTCTTTACATTGTTCTCTATATCACTCATGGCAGAGTTCTTTCTCGGATTCGTCTTACTCGGGTCGAATACGTTCATGGCGGAGGCTTGGGATGTTTCGATACACGATTTTGTTTTCTTTGCTTTTCGAACGAGTCTACTCTCCACTAGTGCAGATCGGTAAAACCCTCACAGATCGGTTTTCCTGAGGATTTCTGCTTCTAAAACAGCAAAAGAGCAAAACAGCCCGGTCACATATAAAAAAAGAGAGAGCAAGAGAGAGATTCAGAACGAGGTAGAAAAGAAAGATCGTTAAACGTAGCTTAAAAACTTGATGGTCGAACGATGGAACTGCGGAGGAGGAGATTTGTCGTGAGAGGCTTTAGATCGTTTCGTCTGTGTTCGATCGAGCACGTAAAAAAAGCGAGCCGATCGACGATCCCTAATAGGTTGACCATTGTCGCGGATTGATCTCGAACCGTTTCGCGGTCTTGAGTAGAGCGCGAATCGCGCGGTATACCCGCGCGACGCTTGTTGGCTCGTGAAATTGTTTGCCTCTCGAGTACGAGGACAAGAGGGGGTCGCCAAACGAAGCTGCATATGTCTACTTGTGTACTGACCCTCAAATACTCGGTTGTTTGCCGACCGCTCGAGGAAGTGAACGCAAACCGATGCTTGTGTAACGTTACGTGCCCGTGAGGAGTTTCGCGTGGGCCGATCGAGCTACCCTCATTAATTTCGTTCCGCATGCGCAAGGTGCCATATCAAAACTTCCTTCTCGAGTAGGGTAAAAATCGAGAAAGTCAGGCCGATCGTGAAATTTCGCAACAACCGCGACTTTGAACGACATCAGACCCGAGTAATCCTGTATTTGCACTTCCGGGACCATTAAAGATGAACTCCGCCATCGTGCGATCATCAGCTAATGTACTCGCGCGGTATGTCGGGATAGATAGCGTCGGGATCGACGTGAGTGGCCGAGGACGCGACTTCCGGCACGCTCGACCTGTCGTCCCCGTGCTATCTGACGTCACTCACCCGCTCCTCGATGGCGACCTTTCGACTCTTCCACACGAATTCGCACACCGCTATTACGCAGGCTACGCCCATGCCTCCCATCAGGACCACGAAGACCCCGCCGACGTTCGCCAGTCCCAGCTCGTTCGCCGCCGAACTGCTCTTCGACGTTTCATCCTGAAAAGAATAATACACCCTCGTCATGCTTAACCGGAAATTTCGATGATCTTTCCTTTTTTACCATACTCATCGTCCGCTGTTCTTCAATATCGCTCGTAAAGCGAATTTAATATTAAGCTACTGCTGACCCGAACGCAATCGTTTTACGAGCAAACAAATCGAGATAGTCAATTAACTCGGTAAGTACACATAGGGCATTCGTTCGGTATAGGTAAGTTTTATGAAGTACTGTAATTATCGTATCGTTCGCCCATTAATCACGGGTTAATTGCCAGTCAAATGAGCTATCGAACGGTCGTTGAATTTCGCGTTTCCGAAATCATTCATAGATTGCAATTTGGTGCCCGTTTGAACGTGGAAAGGGATGAAAAATTTATTCGTTAGATTTTCATACGGTACTCCCGCGTGATGTTTATCCAGAATTGTTAACAACGAGCAAACATCGAGTCTACGCGACAGGTAGACTGCCAACTGTGCAAAAAATCGAAAGAGAGAGAGAGAGAGAGAGATAGAGAGAGAAACTGGAATAGACGCAGCGGAGTTAGGGAAACGGTTTCGGCAAGGCAAATAAAAGCCGAGAAGGGTGGGGGGTTAGACGTTACGTATTTGCATGCTCACCCTGCAGGCTCCGCCACCGCGTTTCTCCTTCCACCATCGAGTCTTCAGCATGTGGAGCTTGCCCTCCTCCTGGAGTTTCAGGATAGCGCCGCTTATGGCCGTCCTGTACGGCGAATCTGAAGTTCCGAGTTCGCATTTCAGAAGACAATTCGCCAGTTTTTATCGCCTAGCGGAACTTTCCGCGGCGTGTGGGTTTTATATGTACAGTGTGTCTCTATATACGTGTACGTGGATGTTCTCGCAACGATTGTGGATTACGATCGAGGTCGCATCTATTTTCGAAAGCATTCGTTCGCGGCTGGAGATTATTTACGAGGCAGAGACGCAACGTCAATACGACGTCTCCACGGAAAAAAATAATTATTTGATTCAAGGTAATTTTTCTCAGCCCTAGAAACTTGGGAATAGGTTTGGAAAATTGAAAATTTTAATCAAAGAATACTGATTCTTGGATTTAGTGAAAGGTAATATTGATGTATCCGACAATAACACATAGAATCAGATAAATTCATATCATATTGATCAGTAAGCAGAATCTGCAATGCAAACATTCTAAAATATTATTATTTCATACGGCTATGAAATATTCAGCAATGATGAAATGTATAAGTAACGATGAAGAATATAAAAATACTTTTGAATCGAGTAAACTCTTCTCTCCCCGTGGAATCGATAGCGAGGCACAAAATCGCGCGTTGGATATCCGATATCCGAGTTCGCGCAGGGTGTCCGATATTATCGTCACCGTGTCGGGATGTCAGCGTGTGTAGGTGTTGCGCGTGTCACCGTTATTAGCGATCAAAACGGCGAGAACGCGTCTCCATTAAAGCGGAGGAGAGTTTGGCACTTACTTGGCGGCATCGCTATCCCGTAACCCTTCGAGTCCAGGAGATTCCCAACCTGAGTGAGCTCGCAATTCCTCTCAATTACGTATTCAATTGAGGTGGATTCCATTAGGAAAGCGTAGCTGCCCTTCCCCTTGACTACGCGATCCACACCCTCAACATTGCTCTTCGTAAATACCGAAGACCTCGCCGACTCCATGAAGGACCACATGCGCTGGTACGTCGAGAAATTGGAATCCTGGATTGCAAATCCCACCCCGCCCATTGGTCAGTGTTATATATACGTGCGGTCTTATCGCGTTCGCGGTACGTCGACGGCGAACAAGCGGCCGAAGTTTCGGCTATGCGTAATAACGCTCGGGGGCATTTCACGGATAAGACGTGTACCCTCGCGAAATTTCGCCAATTAGCCCGGAGTGCGGAACCGGCCACCGCCTCGAGAAACTCACCCTGAAGAAGGCCGCCGTGCTGCCGCCTTTGAGGGCGCCGTACTTGATCTTGGTCTGCTTCGCGAGGTCCTCGGCGCTCTCGATCGGCGAGTCCATACGCTCGACCGTGAGAAAGGCGGCGAGATTGGCCGTGTACGAGGAGATCATGATGAGCGTGAAGAACCACCACATTCCGGCTACCATCCGGGTAGAGACAGCCCTGACGCGAGGAGAGTGGCGAGAAAGAAAAAGAAGAACGGGTGCTGCAGCGACTGATCGGTCTCGAGAGACTCGTGGCGAGCGTCCGTGGCGCAAAACGTTTGTCGTCCGATACGAAATCTCGATCGGCTCCCCTTTATCACCGCGTGAGAATTTACATACGAAAGGAGGAATCATCCTCGCGATATCAAAGCGGTAAGAATAGGATGCGGCGAGAAAACTCGGCCCAACTCTCAAACGTTCTGCTGAATTTCGAACGAGCGCTCTCTTTTTATTCGCTACTTCCGTAATCTCTCTCTACGTGACCACGCGAATCTTCAACTCGACTATCTAACTTGGACATTAGCATAAAAAGCGCAGTACGGGTAGCACTCCGTTCCGTTTTGCGCTTTTCTTGCGTGCACATCATACGTAGCGTACAGAGAGAGATAGTGAATAACAATATATAATATATATACGTGTACTGAACAGAAGCGGATGAAAAGTATAAGCAAGCGGTCAAGCATAATGTGACAAAAAAGAACAAAAGCAGCGAGAAAGCGCGCCAAAAATCGACGCGAGAACGTAGTCGGTTGCAGCAAGCCTACGATATAGCATTCCCAGACTATCGGTCGCAATTGTAATATATATATAATATATATTTATATATAGAAACATTTTGGTTAGTGTGAGAAACAAGAAAACCAGCATCTAAGTATATCGGTTAGTATATACGAGCTTAAAAAAGACAGAGAGGACGTAACGCGTCGTACATTCGCGCGACAAAAGGGCGCGAAAACGACGCTCGTTAGCGCGTCGCATTCGACTGCTGTAAGTTGGTTTACTGACGCGCGGGGCAGGCTTTAACTCTCGTTATGAATTACACAACACCAGCGTGACGTCGTGTATACAACACACATATCTTAAGGGCTTATTTAGGCGGTTTGGTTTTTGCATTATTACGTTGACTTACTTCGGCGCTATATCAGAGCCTTGCTGCATGAGCGAGCCTATGGTGAACCAGAGCGAGTTCAGGAGCGTGAACTCATTCTCGAGGACCTCGGGCTGCCCGTTGCACGGATGGGGATTCTCCCACTCGTAGGGGCTGAACCTGCAGACACGTGAAAGGAGAGGGACGGGATTAGATCTCGGAGTCGTAACGAACGGTCAATTTTATTTCTCTTTTTCTTTCTCTTTTTTTTTCGCTGCCTGGGTGCCTCGGCGCGTAACCGCCGAGGGCAAACTCCGACAGCGATTGAATTTTCTTTTCTTTTTCTTTTATTTCTGGAAGCAAAAAGAAAAATTACGTACGCCACAAACACACATTGCGTCAGGGCAATCACTGTCATATTTGGTTACGACTCTGAGCGACGTTGTATTCCTTTCCGGTGAAAATCGTTCATTCGTCGAAAGAGACGCGAGCGAGCGACAAAAGTCGATCGCGCCAATGGCGCGCTCGTTCTCGCTAGAAGCGACAAATATTATGGAACGTATTTAGCGGGGCTGTGGGCGCCGCTGCTTCACGCGAAAGGAATACAAACGCGTGATGTGGATATATACGCTTGTCTGCATCAGATAATTGATTTGCATCCAATTTTACAGTTTGGGGTTAATCGTCTTTAGCGCTCTCGGCGTTTAATTCGCACCAGGTACGATTTAATTCGAAACTCGTGAAAATAGATCATTTATCTCCGAAGAGAGTCAGGCGCTATAGTGACGGACATTCAGCGTAAAACAAGTGCCTCTATTATTGTACCAGCATGCAACTCTCGGGGGGCGCATATATTTTGTACGGTAGCACGACGCCATTTATAGTATATCGGTAAATTCTATAGAGAAAAAAAAAAGTACAAAAGGACTTCTGAAGGCGAGCTATCGTGCGCCGGGCGAACAGCTTACTTGGGCAGAATGTCACAACCCTGCCGCATAAGAGATCCGTAGGTGAACCACAAGCAGTTCAGCAGCTTGAAACGATTCTCCAAGCGATCCAGGTTTTTGTTGCACGGATGCGGATTGTACCACTCGTACGGTGTAAATCTAAACCGAGCAACTCCAGACAGTCTTAATCCCCTACACCGCATAGGGCTTTTCCACTCGAACGCTAAAGCTTTTGGAGTACGATGCCAAAGCAGCCACGCGCCATCGGGAGGTATTATGAAATCTCAATTAGCTAAGCTCGAATTCTCCACATCGCAAGCTCCGTACTCCAAAAACCCAATGCTCTAATCGAGTAGTCGATATCGAATATAATTTCGTTTACGAATTATTATACTTTCTTCGAGCATAGAAAAGCTTAAGTACGAATAGTTTATTCGTTACCTCCTATCCTTCTCTTTTCGTCATGATGAAATGGAATACGAATGATACCGAGTAGGATAATATCGTACGCGTCGATGAGATTTTCACGCGAATAAGATTCGGACGTTTTAATCGGGAGCTCGTAAATTAGGACAATAATAAAGGTAACTTGCCTGGCGAGTATGAAGAGCAGCACCGAGACTCCCAGATAGGCGGTCGCCATGTAGATCCAGACGTCAAGACTGAGAGGACTGAGAAACGAGAATAGATTCGGCGGCTGCTTGATGGGCTTACGGTACAGTATGCTGATCCCTGGAAATTCAAATTCCACCTTAAAGATGAATATCCCGACGAGCAGGTGATAGCGCACCAGCCATGTCGACGGGCGTCGAGTAATTACTTTTACGATTCGACGAAATTTAACTTGGAACATGTACAATTACATTATGCTAATTTTTACGCAGTCGAATTTCATGCATCGAGGCTGCAATCGCGGAGTAGACGGTTTCACCCCCCGGTGCGGTTTTATCGTTTCTCTCATCCAGTGTTCGTTAACGAAGACTGACGTCGGAAGGAAAATAACGTCTCACCTAAATTCATAAACGGCATAGTAAAGTCGACAGCTTGCTCGCGATCGTAGGTGATGGTCAGGTCGGCTATGGCCAAGTCCGCCCTCTGATCGAGCAGCTCCCTGATCATCCCGTCCCACTCCTTCGTCTGTTTATTGTACGATCCATATCGTCCATCCGGCACCAGTCGGAACGTGTAGTTGAAGCCGAGTATTTTTGATATCTCGTAAATCAAGTCGACACTGTAACCCTCGAATTGCGCGTTACCGGTAAGCTTCTCGCTCGAATCCTTCCGCATGCAGTACGGTGCACTCTGAAAACGAGATAATGGATCGTCATAATAAGCGGAACACGTGTTAGCTTGTACGCGAGATGCCGCGTCGTGTGCCTCAAATAAGACGATGCCTTCTGCGCCGATGGCAATAGAGCGCGCGTGCACACATGCTTATTAACCGAGCGCGATTGCAACACCCTAGAGACTCCTAACGCTGTAATTACCTACTAAAAAAATTCTACTACGTAACTGATTTTTAGGAAAAGGATATTCTACCCCAACCTAATCATGACCATATATGGTACAACTTTACTGATATACGTCTGTCATTCTTCTCCATAGCTCAAATGAAAGCTCGATAAACTATATCAAACCAAATCAAATCCTAATCCTGTCTTAATACACTTCAGAATTTACCCGAGCTATCTTCAAGCCGAGTTAACGTCATACGACGACGGATTTGTCAATTTTTTTTCTCCTAGAAATTCATTCGGGGCGTTCACCTGGGAAATCGCTCTCATTTCTCAATGTTATACATTGAAATTGATACCAGCTCGCGTAGCGATGAATAAAGAAGACAAGCCCTCTGGCAAACATTTATGTACTTGGGTTCGCGAACATTAGAGGGGCAAAGTTTTTTACGAGACGCAGCTCGCCCCATAGCCGCTAGTGGGTTCGTAGTCATTCGACTCGCCTTATACCTCAGGACTTACGAGTCGAGCAGCTCTCGCTCGCGCGCTGTACACGCCAACTTTTCGCCAGTTAATACATTAGACAGTACATTACTTGTCGCCGCAATTAGCGCGGGCATAAGTAATGCCGAGTCGTGTTTCTTGTCGCGTGGCTCCAATTAAGACGCTCGCGTCGACTGCCTCCCCGCGTCTTTGTATCGCCGTTCT
>NCVS01000846.1:0-49432 GCA_003055095.1 Goniozus legneri
TACCTGCTGGTAAATTTTGGTAGTCGACACTTTCCCCACCCTGTATATGTATAGTGAATGTGTAGAAGTTTTGGTCAACGAATTCCGAGATTTGCCAAGTAGCTAATTCAAGGAAATAAGAAGAACCCTAAGCCTCGGTTACATGTGGCAATGTTGACGATCCGTATGGAATTCCAAGAAGTGCGATCGAATTTCAAGAAACTGTGGGCATTCAAGAATGAAGCGGAGGCGGAATAGTTTTGGTCGACTAATATCGAAACATGTGAAGAAGCTAATTCAGGAAAATATATACAAACTCCTATGTCTTAATTAAACGTGGTGAAGTCAACGGATCGTACGAAATTCCAAGATGCACGATCGAGTTTCAAGAAACTGCGGGAATTCCGAAGTAGTTTTGGTCAACGAATACCGAGACACGCTAAGAAGCCAGTCTAAGGAACCGATATATCACCGTTTCGCATCTGCGATTGGACGCGCTACCATCCACCCACCATTCATGGAATTTTCTACTCTCCTGACTTAGAACACGAGCGAGCTTTCGGAGTTCTCGCGGGCGGAGATCCGTCCGGCATGATTTAAGAACGACTCGACCCGGTTACCTTAATATCTCGGTAGGTGGCCGTTGGCCGTTGCGATCCACGCTGGAATTAAGTGGGATGGGGTTGCTTGAGGAACGGCAATATTTCCTTCTTCGCTCGCGCGAGACCGGACGAGTGATTTATGCGATACCAAACTCCCGAAAGACACAGAGGGGGAAAAGAGAGGGAGAGAGAATTCGGTCGTTTTGACGGCTCGCTATCGCGCAACCGGCTCGCTCGATTTATTGCCAAACCACTCTCGACTGCTTTTTTTACCCCTCGTCTTTCTTTTGCCTTGTCGGGGGGTTTGACTATTCGTGGTGAATCGTGCTCGAGGAGCCGTTTCGTTCACATCATCCTATCTACATAATATCTAGAAAGATGTATTAATTAATTTACGAGAATCTTTTTTGTGCAACGAACATTTTTAATTTTTTTTAACAACGAACATTACCAATTTTTTTCGAGCAATTTGTCGTGAGTTATTACTTCTTCTATTAGATGATTTGAATTACTCGCTACATTTCGTATCTTCAGTCTCTCTTTATTGCCAATTTCTGTACGATTTGTCGATTCCCTCCTACAACGTTCAGCCTCGATCAATGTAAGTCAGATACTTTATTTATATTCAATTTTTTCCCTCAGCGGCCTCTACCAATTCGCAATCGCAAAAATTGCGCTTCCCGTTTCGCGATATCGATTTACCCTGTGAGTGCAAAGCGGATAGAAACCTGCGGAGCAGTGAGAGGGTAGGAAGAGGGGGTGAGCGAGGCTCGAGTCTCCAGACGCGATTTGCATCGTCCGCTTCTTCCGTCCATACCTGAAATTCAATTTGGAATTGGAAATCGACCCGTTTGTCGAGCATCCCATTCAAACCGCACGATGAAAAGAAGCTCACGAGCTACGGCGATGATGCCACGGGGTATAGAAATGAAAAATCGCTGACTGCGGGAGTCAATTTTTATTCGTCCATTTTTTCACAATTGTCATTCACGGCATATTTTCCCCTACGATGGGTTGATTACCGAATTCCGGATTTTTTCTGGTACTCGTTACCAGAGTCCAGCATCGTTATTTGCTGGGTGCCGAGAAACTTCGAGGTCAAATTGTTCGCACGAGGAAGCGGAAAGAGAGAAGAGGTTTCGGCAACTCCGAATCGAGCTTGTACCATATCCTCCGCTCGAGATTGTCTTTGTCGTTCTTCCAGTAAATAAACCGGTTAATTAGGGGCCCTCTCTGTTGAATCGCGAATGTTGCGCCATTCACGGCGCCTTTATCCTCCTCCTCTTCTTCTCTCGTTCGTCCTTCAACAATTCGTAGTCCGCCGAAATGGCAAATTAGGTGCGTCGCGACCGCCGAAATATTTCAGCCGGCGGGGAAACTGCACGCGCAAATAGAGAGCTTCGTTTTATACCTTATAACTCAAACTCCATTTTAGTTTGCAGATTTTAACGAGTAAATAGTATTTCGCGTCGACTGTTTTTCGTATAAAGTAGACGCTGGGAGCCATGCCAACTAAGAGTCGCTTTAATTGCTTTCAGCGAAATGAGCTCGGGACACGGGGATACAAAATTTTAAATAAAATTAAACTTTCTGCGCTTGCATTACGCACCGGGAGTTTACTTCATTAAATATTGAAAACGCGCGAAATGCAATAAGTGTAATACGAAAAAAAAAATGAGGATACCTAGAAATATATGATTTACAATTTTATACAATAGCAATCAAAAATAATTCGATTTGATAACAAATTCGTCTACGAAAAATCTGCTTGAAAAATGATATTATCGATTCGAATATTTCTTTATTTATTTTTGAATTAAATTGAAAATCTTGATCGAGTTACGTATTTTATTTTTCGACTCGGGTACCATAAATTTGCACACCGATCCGATTAAACGCGGGCCAGCTGGGAATTGCTTACGACTCGATTGAAACGCAATTGTAATCCAATCGGATCGTCCAGGAATTGTCTCGGCGAACTCTAATATCTTAGAAGCCCGACGCTGCCCGGGGGCCATAATTGACGACGCAAACTCAGACGGAGCGCAATAGACAATCGTACCCGTTCCGCGTGATTTATACGGGAAGCCTGTACGTGACTTCTGGGACACCCGTTACAACTACGCCGGTAAGCGAGTCACGTAAAGCTCGTCGATCCGAGCCACTGGACGCTCGCGATGCGCGCTCGTTTGTTGATATTGATTGAGAAACTTCTACCCCTGGAAAAATCTCACCCGCCCACTCGAAGTTAACTCCTGGAGGAGTCGAGAACTCGAACGAGAATGCAAGCTCCGCGCGATGTAAATTTTCTGCAAAATTGCTATTTAACGTCTATTCGAGTCCTCTCTTTTCGCAGTAATAAGAAGTTCCCAGTTCGAAGGAGGAGGGAGGTTCCGTTCGAGCAGTTTGATTTAATCTAGCGAGTCTCGGAGTCGGGTCGATGGCAAGACGAATGTCGATGGAGGAGAGAAAGTAGGAGTACTACGAGTTCGTGACTTCTCACAGCTGTGATGTTTACACACTGAAAGCTTAATAGGACGCGTGTATACCGACGACTCGAGGGTTCGATTACACGCGATAAGTCGATCATACCTAGCCGGATGGATAAACCGTCCCTGTACAAATGCCGAAGTCACGTGACCGGCCGAGGAACGATAACCCGAATCGATTTCCGGAGGGGAATTTTAATAATCGAGAGAGAGAGCTCGAATTCGCGAGTCGATCCCGAGGAGTGACGTGAACCTGGCTCTCGGTGCTCTCGAAATGACAATTGCCCTTTCGCCTTCCGCGACCGTTTCGCTCGAGGAACGTGCTTTACGCGATAGTTTCTGGCCCGGCATGCGATATAAACTCGAACGGTTTAAACCGCACCCGGTGGTTTACAGCCCACCCGGCACGCTCGGAGTTTACGTACGTTTTCTCCAAGCTAGCCTTGTCCTTAGCATCTTGGCGCCGATTTTTTTTCTCTTTCCAGCCCGATTTACTCTCCGTCCAAGACGTTTAAAAAAGTTGGGCCGAGATAAGAAAATATCTCGAGATTAATATGAGTCTCATTTAAATTCGCATTGAAGCATACAAAATATCGAATTTGAAACATTTTATTTCGTTTAAACAAGTTCGAGCATTGAAATCGTTCAACTAAATATTTGTTTCATACAAAATGTATTTTGCTCTTTTTTCTGTGTTTTTTCGTTCGAGCGAATTTTAATTTACGGTCCAATTTTTTTCTTGCACATTTTCGAAATTTTATTCTGGCGAATATTCGACCGCTACCAAAATTGTCGGCATCGAGAGAACGTTGGTCGAGAGCGGAGGTACCGTTTTCCGCTCACGCGCGCTATCTATTTAATTAACGACGTGGTTGCGGTGGCACGACGTCGCAAGAGCTTTCGCAGGCACCGAGCTCTCCGAAACGAACACAGACGCTCTCACAGACATCGTGAAACGCTGCCTTACCTCTTCTTTTGTTTTCGGTAGTGAGAAAAAGACGATAATGGGCCTCGAGGACGACGGGATCCGGAGGAATCTCGGTCACTGCGAGGAAAATCATTTGTTTGAACGATTCTCGCGTTTTTCTACGAGAATATAGCGTCGGTATCGATGCATGGAAGTATTGTATTCGCTCGGATTCTCGACAATAGAATACCAATTAGTTCGCATTGGCATGCAAATTCACGCGGTGAGCGCTTCATTTCATCGACTGTCGTTTCGTTATTCAATTCAATTCAACTTATTTATTTCTCGTTTCGAGTAGGGGAAACCGAGCTCGGCTCACTACGATATTTAGTTAATAAAAATGCGATGGGAGACTCGATACTCGGTTTTTAACGGAATACGGATGTTGTTGGAGAAAAATGAACGGTCTTTGAGGATGAATGAATTTTTCAGAATCACGAAATCGATGGTGATGCACCCATTCAGAGTTACTACAGGCGTCGTATCAAGTTATTTATTTTCCTATATTTTTTTTGCAATAAACGGTCAAAAGGATACTTCAATCTCGAAAATTGCAAAAAATCTGATGGTGAATAGCATCGAAATGGATGGAAATATTTTCCTCGAAAAATCACCCTCGTTATGATATTGCTACTGAAAACATGAAAATTTCTAAAATCGATGTTCCTGTTCTTCCTTAACCCATTTTGATCTGTTTCAGATATGAATGGACTCAACAACTGTTGCTCTTCAGTAATCTACGAAGGTGAGAATATGAATATTTTTGAAATTCTTACATGACCCTCATAGATAGTATCGTCTATAAAAATAAACGATATATTATGGGTGAAATTTCACCCCTATAAATGAATTCTTTCTTAAATTTGATTAAAATTGAAAATTTAATATACTCTACAGTAAATTGAAAATCGAATCTCAATGAAAAATTCTAAGTTTGATCATTTTAATGAAATTCAATATTAAACAGGAAAAGGGTTTGAATAAATTAAATGAATTAAGGAAAAATCAGTGTTATTTGTTATTCAGTTTTTTAATAATATCTGAAATGCAATTTACATGGCGTGATTTTTCACACACCGACGGAGTTAAATTTTCCAGTCCCCGAGTCGATAATCGTTGCAGGGCGAAATTCCAGGATAGCGTCTCCCGACGATCCTCCGGGAATTTCGCCCGGGCTTCATCACAGTCGGTTCGCATCCGCGAGCATACGCGCGGAACACAGAGAACGCATTCCCGTTTGCGTACAATATGTCCTTTTCAGTCGGGAGTAAACGCGTAATGAACGTCAGGGAATTACGTATCCGTGAATCGCGACTGCGATGTACGGGGTGGCGTAATTTGCGAATGCGTGCGCGCCATCGTCAAGCGCACGTGCGTGTGGGCTTTGAGGAATGGCGCACCGAGGGCTGACGTGCTCGTTCCGAACGCTATTGTCCTGTGCACCGGATCAATTATCGAGAAGAATAATTTCATTCCCGTTATGCGATTTCAACGTTTTCGAGTTTCGAATTTCGAGCTCCTCGTTGTCCCCGATCATCGAAAATTCGACGAGTCTCGCAAAATATTCATTCGGGTTGGCTCTTTAGCGTGCGTCACGCGAATACGTCACGTCGTAATGCGCAGACCGTTGCGTCGCTCGAAATCGGAACGAGCGAGAGCGCGCGAGGCATCTTTAGCAACACGTCGTAAATAAATAATGGCGCCCATGTAGAGCACTGCCGGTGGAACAGGTGCGCGAATTCTCGAACAGGATGTAACCGGTATACGTTAAACTTGGAGAGGACGTAGGAAACGGCAGGGCGAGGAAGGAACCGTGGGGAGAGAGAGATAGGAAGCTATATCCGACCACAGGGGTCTTCGACGTATCCTTTTTCCGGCTGCAGCGAATCGATTTTACGTTTAGCCGTGCCAAGGGCCAACAATCGTTTGATCCTATATTGGACATTCCTCGTGCGCAGTTGTCCTTTAAGAGAAAATATTTTCTAGCCCGGCAATAAGTTATAGGAAAGAATGCTGGTCGATCGGAGAAATATCGAGTGAACGTTTCTATTGACCAGCGGAATTTTGTGATTTCTGTCCTGGGTTGAAAATTATTGAAGCCCTTAAGGGTTAAACTTTTGTAACGCGTATGTTTCGGTAGTGAATTTGCTATTTTAAAAAAAAGTGGGCGCCCTTATGAATAAATGTCCTCACATCTTAATTTGCAATCTAACATTACTAGAAGTTTTCTCATTTCATAATACATAATAAATTGCCAATTTGAGCACATTATTTGATTTTACGTGTTGCGTAAATTCGCAACTGTCTCCAGGCTTAACGCTTCTTTCGATGACACCAGTCACATTCAATACGGCTTCTTCGATGCTCGTTAAAGCTCCATGATCGAAGTTTTCTCCTCGTGAATGAGAGAAGAGCGAAGAAGAATAAAGAGAATAAAACGAAGAGAGAAAAAGAGAGAGGGAGGGGGAGAGAGAGAGAGAGAGAAAAGTTGTGACGTTTTTATAATTACCGTGTCGCCGAGCCAAGTCATTTCCGCATTGGCCTGGTCTCTTCATTTGCGAGACCTCGAGTCAGCTTCATCCAGCCCTCCCACCCCCTCGAGCGAAAAAAAGGGCTCCTCGGTTCGCGCGGGGTTGAATAAACAGCCCGAGCGAAACCGGGACACCGGGACGGCGAGGTGGATAGGAGTAGGGGGCGGAGAGGGTGGGAAGAGGTTGAAGCTCGAGCGAGAGAGACCGCACAGGCGCGCTTTACATACGCTCATGTCAGATCGTTACCGAGTGGCTGCACATGCGAGCCCGACTGCATCTCCCCGTATGCATACTACGTTTTCCGAATATTCTCCATTTCGCTTTCTCTCTCTCTCTCTCTCTCTCTCTCTCTCTCTCCTTCCTCTCATCCTCGAGACAAACGTAAAAAACGTATAGACATTTCATGAATGTACGTTCGAAGTTACGAATATTTCGTTTCGAATATTCTCTCTTATTAAGAACTTGTCCTTTTCATTTTTACATCGCGATACACCCGGATTTGCAAAATACACGCGTACGAAAAATTTTAAAACACTCGCGGAATTTTTTTTCCATTTTCTCGTCTGCGTAAATATTGAGCGAAAACCTCGGTAAAATCCTTTCTCTTCAAGAGAATATTCGCGAATTCAAAAAGAGCGTCGCGCTTAATCTTTGGGCGGAACCAGAAAAATCTCTGAACGCACGATCGATCACTTTGGTCTGGATCGGGGCAAAAAAATAGTAGAGACAAAAGCAAGTCCGGCGTGGAAGCGCGGGCGATTAACGCCTGCCGAGGAGTCGAAACGTTTTTTTACCTCGCATTGCTCGTACACGAGCGTGAAGGAATAGTAGGCGAGTGAAAAAAAAACGTCGCGGTGGCACGGCTCGTTAGGCGTGTTTGTCGATGATTGCCTTTGTGGTTCGTTCTCGTGTGAAAAAAGAGGAAGTACGACAAAAAAGGAGAGGAAGAGGAAGGTTTGAAAAAAAAGGGCGGGCAACCTTAGCGATATCGGAGCGAAATTTTTTCTCTTGTTTCGGCTCGCGAGTAATGAGTATGAAACGAGCGAGGGTGCGATTTTACCTCTCAAGGTCGCACCGATCGTTCTCGCTCGCCCCCAAGCTCCCGATATTTATCGTGATTAACGAGTTTGCACTGGCGCGCGCGCTCTACGCACGCAATGTTACACCAGAGGCGCGCTAGAGCGCGGATTAAGTTGCCGAGTTATGACGAGAGAGAACACGCGTGTGCGTAGGTGTGTACCTACATGCAACGTCGTAATCAAAGGTCGAGCGTAAATGGTCTCTCGTAGCTCGAACGTTAAAGCTCCTGCTCGTTGACATTCGTATAAACGCTCCTCTATATTTATCCTACGCGCGCGGATCCGAATGACGAATTTACATTATTTTAATAGGCGCCTTCCGCATATTTTGACGCGAATTAGTCTCGTTATCGATGTCGGTGCGGGCTCTGAGGATTCGATTTATTATTTTTGTTGGTTAAAAAAGGTTCTGATCATTAAATGGAAGCTGAGGATTTTAGATACTAATTATTAAAACTAATTACAAAAATATTAAACTTGTAATAAAATGATAATACTAATTCTCTTAGTGAAATGTAAGAAAACTTGGTCATATAAAAATCAATTTATCCAGTTATATGTTTTGCGATTTAACTGAGTCCGATTTTAACTGAGCTGTCAAATTTCTCACGGTGCAGAGTTACGCGAAATCCGGATTTCTTTTCTCTCTCGCGCGTGCGCGCGGGAACGGGCTTGGGGTGAACAAACGCCTGGGCAAAGCGTGCACTGTATACACACCGATAATCAGCGGATGAGCCTCAAAGAGGGCGGTTCGGTGATCGAGAGGGCGCGTAACGGATACATCGGCTATGTTAATACGAGGCTTGCGCGAAACTCGAAATGCTCGAGGATCTTTTGTCTCTCTCCCTCCCTCTTCCTCTCTCGTTCCGTTAAAGCGCCTCGGCAAATGTTTCGCATTCACCGCGGGTAAAAGAGAAATTCTTGAACTTCAGCATTTTATTCTCTCCGGCTCGCTCGCTCGCTCGAGCAAGAAAAATTCTACCGCGCCCGAGAGGGAATTCATAATTTCATATTCCCTCGAAGAATTTTTCCGCAATTTTTTACTCCTTGCATATTTTATTTGTCGAAAAGTGTATATGTGCGATAACTTTGCTTCGGTGTGATTCTGAATTGCACCCGGGCGGGCGAGGGCGAGAGAGAGGAATAATTTTACTTTGCGGTCGGAATATACGTTTTTAACGAACTCATGGGAATAAAGTACTAGAATCGGTGAAAGGGGAAGAGGGAGACGACGACTCTTGAAAAGCGAGCTCGCTCTCTCGGGTGAGAACAATCGGATCGATGAATTCGTAACTCGTGTTTCGTAACGTTCGATCGGACTGGCGCGAGTGGGTTCGTAACTTTGAATACATTTAAACTTTGTAGTTATAAACCTTCGATTACGCAATTACCTTGCTTTATTTGAGAAATTATTTTGTACTACTCGAAAAATTAGAGAAACGCTTAAACGTGGATAACTTTCAAACTGTACAATTTTCTTGGAATGAATGAAAGAGCTTGAAAGGCTCGATAAAATGCTCTTCGATTTTTAAAACAAGTAGGATTCTTTCAATTTTCCTGAGGAGTGTGTAAGTGAAGTGAAAAATTTCGAAGCGTGACCAGTGGAGTTGCTCGCGGAACGCGAGGCCGTTCTCCCTGTCGCTGACCCTAACTACTTGCGCGCACTCGAGCCACGTTGTCGAGATCCCAGATAGTCTTCCCCGTATTCGCCGATCGTATAGTTTGCATCGTGGTCCTGCGGTCGGAACTCCGCTCCCACGCGTTGCACGTGTCGTACACGAACGTGTATGTATACGTATGCAATATACACGGAAACACATGCATATGCATGACTCCGACGCCTGCATCCCAAAAACTTATATTGCGTCAATAACGTAACGCACGGCGTAAATAGACAACATGCGTTACATTAATGATCGCCTGTCATGAAATTTATCAGAAAATGTTGGTAATTCATTATTAAACAGGACTATATAGTTAACCTGATTGAAACTCGGCAATATTTCTTCCGAAATTTAATTGTTAGAAATTTTGACAGCGTTCAAAAATTTACTTCGTTCAGTTGTATCGAATAATGAATTGCAATCAACTCAACAACAAAAATTAAAAAAAAAAATTAATGAATATATTTTTATTCGTAATCTAAGTATTAACCTACGATATTTGCACAAGAGGAACATCTCACGGGGGAAAAATTTTTCTCTTCGCGTTATGAACATCTTCGGTACACCGAAATGTGTTGTCCAGTCTGCGGTTGGCTGGTGACGTCGATATACACGGTGAGACTTCAAAGGCGCGAAAATCGCTACACCGCAGTTTAGCCTGAGAGAGAGCGAGCGAGAGCAAGAGCAAGTGCAAAAGTGGGAGAGAGAGAGAGAGAGAGAGAGAGAGAGAGAGAGAGAGAGAGAGAGAGAGTTATGTTACCAAATCGCAGTAGCCGCATTTGACGTGACTCGCACGTGAGCCGCGGTACACCACACGCGACTGGATGTGCTTGTAAAACGGCTGAGAACAGCGCCCGTGTGTCCGTGCGCAGTGCACATGCGCCCACCTCGGATTGGCAGCGCCTTGGTATGTAAATACAGCTCCGCAACGGGTCCGCGAATGTAATTTACGTTCGTCCTCGCGACAAAGGGGTAAAATCAATGAAACTCAACTCCTCTCTCTCTCTCTCTCTCTCTCCTTCGTCACTTGCGACACGCAGCCCGTTTATACTACAACAGGGCGGTTACCGCACGCGAATTAGCATTTTCGTCGTTTTGCTCGGCGAGCGTCTGCCGGACATCGTACACAGCCGAGTTTAGAGCTCCCCGCTTCGTTACTCTCGTTAGCGCTCGTCTTATCGTTCCGCGGTTGATTTTTACTGCGAGTTCACCTATCGCCCGCGCGGCGACAACTTTCATAACTCCTCACGGTCAACACGAGGGCAGTAAAAATTTAATCGGCGACATCGGAACGACTCAAACCGATTTTATCGTCGCCGATATATTTTGGGTCGAGCTTTGATTTCCATTCACCTGAGTATACCGCGATTCAATCGAGAGCTCGATATGGCTGTAAAGCGTCTACCGTGGTAAGGTGATTTAACGTTTACGGTAACCATTTATATTCCCAGTCGTTATTATAGCTCGTGAAAATTACGCGAGCGATTGGACAAACCGTGGGAGTATTACGTCAAGCTTATCCGAAAACGAATAACGTGGCTGCGATTATTTTTAGATCGAACTAATTATCCGTTGGGAGAAATATTTTTTTTTTTTCTCTCCCTCGAGGCCGCCCTCGCGGAAGTGACCTTGGTCAATTAATCTCCGATACACAGGCGACTCTTTAAATTTAAAGTGCAGGGTTGCATCCGATATAAGATCGACTCGGCGTTGATAAAGCGCGATCGCGTGACGTTGGCAATATCGAGTTTGATGTCAGGGTCACGATCTCGATGTCGTAAAAAACGCTATTATCCAGGCGCTTTTAAAAGCAACGTATCGCGCATTCATCTTGTTTATCGTTTCGATTTTCCTTTTCTTTCTTTCTAGTTTTAACTCGAGATATAATTACCGTAATAAATTTTAACATCAGTACTATGTTGCAGGGCATACCTCTCGTTGAAACACGTGCTTTAAATTCTACGCTCGTACTTTTCTGAAAGGGTATAGATTTAGTTGAACGTAAAATACGTTCGACGGTTTTTATTTACAAATGAGGAAACGCCGTGCTTTGCAAACAATTTTTGATCTTTCTTTCAGATAAAGCACATGAACAAAAAACACACATGAGCTTTGAGCTTAAATATTGTATTTTATAAAATTTTTAATTCCATCGAGAAAGAAAGACAATAGAGATTTTTGATTCATGAATGAATTTGAAAAGTCTCAAAATACTACTGGTTTATCGGAAACGGCGGCGACCTAGTTTAGGGCAACGAGTATTCGGGCAATCGGGTGACTCGGCGCGTTATCGCGTCGCTATCCGTGCCTGTAATTTGTCGAGCTATACGACGCGCTCGACGCGCTCGCGATCATCCGTCACCGGTTACGGGGTCCGTCGGATTGGCTGAAAAATAACATCGAGCCGCGAGGGAAGTGCGACACTCGCTCTCACGCTTTTCCCGAGATTCGTGAAGAGAAATTGTTCTATGTAGGATCGACCTTGATTCGTGCCAGAGAGGGAAAGAGAGAGAAAAGAAACAGAAAGAAAGAGCGACGGTAGAGTCAGAAATTATGGCGCTTTAAACGAACTCGGCCTCCCGCTGGGCGAGTATAAAAAAGCGACCCGTCGACGAAACAAATTCGAGGTCCTTCTACTTTGACTCGCACCTGCTAACGCTTTCCTTTTCTTTTTCTCTCCTTTTCGATGTTCCGTCCTCGCTCGGAATGGCTCCCACGTGTTCGTTTTTGCCAGACCAACTCTCGCACTCGAAGATTGAATTTCATCTGGCCCAAAAGGTCCGGCACACGTCGGAATTTCTACACTAACTTTTCGCAGGCGAATGACACTCAACGTAATATACGTATGTTAAATGTACATAATATTTGTTTTAAAAACCTTAGGAAACTAAAATTTTTTATTTCCTTTAATAAAATATTCATTTCCATATTTTTAATTATTCAAAATATTGTTTATCGCGTTGAACAGAATATTCATAGGTTCTGTACTGAAAATTAATTTCTTGGGCGAAATTTTGGTAATTGTTCGAAGCTCACGTAGACGGTTTTCCACGTCGATAACGAGGCGCCCGCATTTCCGCGGAATCTGATGTATACACGAGGTGCGCGAACTGTCGTGCCGACCTAGCGTACCCTAGTTACCAGTCACTGTGGCGACCACGCGCGCGAGCTCCGTTATTCGGACAATTTTCGGCACGACGAAGCGCGCTCGAGAAACTGTAAACCCGTGCCATAGCGAATTTCAGTACGCACGGTAAAACGTTTAAATAAACGAAAATTCGTCAGTAAATATGGAGTAAATTATCGGAATATTATCATTTTTTTAATATATGTATAATGAAAAACGCTCAAATTTTTTCTTCTTTCTTATTATCAATAATTTTATTTCATTATATCATCGAAAATACTCGATTTGAGTTTTTTTTTAATTTTTTATCAGTTTCGTTTAACGAGAACTTGGTTTAAACTACATTTTCGGAGTGCAAAGAACGAATGATGTTTGCAAAACAAGAGAAGTGATAAAGCGAACGAGAGTGAAGAAACAACCGTGCATAATTGTTCCCCGTCCACTTTCATCCGCTGTTTCTCACTCTTCATGATCGATGCCCATCCGTCGATTAATTGCGCGTTTGTAAATGCCCCATTGAATTTCGCGACTGAAATTTATAATTCGCTCCCCCATCGAATCAATTGACTCCGCTATGCCGATTCACTCGAATTTCACAGCATCGCGAAATCAACTGATCGCAAAATTCCAGACGATCGATTTTCCGGGCTTAAATAACGTTCCCCGAGTAATCGCATTACGTAGTGATAAGTTTTATTTGATTATCGTAGCGTAATTAGTTCCGTAGACGCCTCCCCGGTGGCTGGTAATAAATTATTCGCGATATATATGCGGCGGTACAGCTCGACGGAGGCGACTCATCTCTCCAGGACTTAATCCGGCACTGCGCGTGGACTCGGGGGGATTATCACCGGGTCGCGATCGATTCTACAAGCTCACTGCTCACCCCCTCCCTCCCTCTCTCTCCCTCCAGTGAATGCAGTTTTGCGGTTGACAAGCGAGACTCATTGTCGAAAAAACGTCGAACCCGACAGGACCCCTCTCTATTCCTCTCGAACTAGATCCTGAAATTTTTTCCCACCCTTTAATTAATTTCCTCCTTAAACCTTCTTTCTTTTATTCCACGCGACCGGCTACGAAAAGGCTTATTTCGCCGCGTGATACTCATAAAAACGAGCTCCTTATCTGAAATGGGCCGAGAGAGCTTGAGCATTTGCGCGCGCGGAAAGTTTAATTCCTTGAATTCGTTCCAAGTCGGTGAGGCCTGATGAGGTCGGATATTATTGGCCCTCGGCGGGAGTAGAGGGGGTGGTAGACGCTCCAGGGGTAATGTAAGTGAGTATCTCTGAGTTCTCTGGCGCGCTGAAACAACGAAATAAAGAATTTTCAAAACTGCCGAGTGACCTGAATACGTCTCACCCGATTGTCAGATGTGGTATTAAACTCGTTACGGTTCTATCAAAGTCTATCTTCTTTTCCGAGTTTTCTCATCGAGCTGGAATTTCTCTATTTATATGTTTCGTAGGAATTTGATGTATAAGAAATCCGTTTATCGTTCACTGATCGTCAAAAGTATTCTATATTAATAAATCGATATATTGAAGCATTGATTGTAACGAATCGATGTATCGAAAACATCGATGTTAATGAATCGAACAATTATCGATGTATTTTTTAATTGGGATCGGTGTGAGTAGAATTTCGATTTCGAGACGAAGCTTCAAAACTCGAAAGTGGAAAACACGCTGGCTGCATCGCAATGCGTCACGACTCCGTGGGATACGATCGATGGCGCAGTTTTCACCGGCTTGTAACGGCTTCCTTTTCGCTTTGCCTCCCGGCTAGCCAAATGCCTATATCACAAAATTTCGATAAATCACAGATAAAGGTTTTGAAATATCACAGGTTAATTACATTGCGCACCGAAAAACCAAACGATATCGCTTCTCCAATACTCAATTTGATTTTATTAAATCCGAGGCTTCGAGTGTTGAAACCGCGAGGGATCGAGTTGCCAACAAATATTTGTTACCATAATTATTTTGATTGGTTCGTGTATTCCGGCGTTTGCGCCTATACAGATGAAACTCGCGCGGTAATATCGTTAAAATGACGAAAACTCGAATTCGCAGTAGAGAAATCACGCATTACCGCGACAGGCCGTGAGGGACGCCGACGGAAGCTTTAAAAAATTACGAAACACACCTCCGTCACGTTCACCGAGACAGTCGAGAAATCGACCTATTTCCGCGAGTCACGGTGAAACCGGAAATGAATAATTTTTGGTCGGTTTAGCTATTGATGACGAAAGGCCTCGCTAAGTAGCGTTGGGAGTAGACGCTGAAATAGTAACGTCGAGCTGTCGCGTACCGAAACAAAGCCCTTCATTGGCGATAATTTTCTTGGCTCGTTCGGGATCGCCCGCGGAATTGAACGCGATGAATTTTCCATGTGAATGGAGCAAGCCTGATGAATCTACAGCAGCGCACAAAAGAATTCTGGCGAATAAGATTTTCAAATCAACTGAAAAGAGAGGAATGTTTGAATTATCAAAATTGTTGTTTAAATCGGACGTTTCACAGATAAAACTCATTTTCATTCGAATAATGAATGGTTCAAAATACCCACTTTTCATAAGCGTCCCTTCAATTTTTTTAGGTGTATGTTTATGTTTTAAACATTATAGACTTTGGCTGGTAATGGCTTTCATTTCCTGGGGTCAAGCTAGGATTCCGAGGTAGTCGAGGTTGAATGGGGTGAAAGAGAAGGATTCGACAAAGAATGTAAAGAAGTGGTAAAGAGATGAAGAGAACTAGGGTGGAATTGAACGAATCGTAATCTCGATGCGGAGATACGTAACAAAGGGAAACACACACCAACCGCGACTACCGCAGCAGAAGGATTCGATGGATCAAACACAAATCCGCAAAAAAAGATTCGCCTTCTTGTGCAGTCAAAATTTCGCATTTTAACGCGGCACTGTGATTTTACGGTAGTTTTAATTTTTAATAATTTATGAGGAAGTTACGTAGCTACAGCGCAACTACGTGGACGATAAAATGCAGTTTTGTAACATTATGCGAAGAGGAAGCTGCGCGCCTACGCCATCGTATTACACGAGCCTGACATTACTTTAGATAACGTGAAATTTATGAAACTATGCGGAAGTATGTGTTGTACATCACCTGAGGCCGATATGAAGAAGACGCGACTACTCTCGCAGTTTTCCGGTTAAGCGATATTCAATACAAGGGCGTGTATGCACTGGCGTACCTGCTCGATTTTCCTAACTCGAAGGTACGTCGAATAAAAATGAGGGACGTGGGTAACGTCTCTCTCAGTAGACACTTTCCTCCCTACTACTAGAATTATGATAAATTTGATTCCCTACGAAATTGCATCATCGCGAATCCGAAAAATATTCCTCCGGTGCGGGAACTGGAACGTAGAGGGATCTTTTTAATTTGCATTCGTTGAATATTCTATGAATAGGGAAGCAAATTTTTTAATACGAAAATTTCAATTTCGAATAATAGTAACTCGCAAGTGGGGAATATAATAATAATATTTGATCCAGACAATGCGAAAACGCAGTTGACTTTAGCCAATTCGTTTGTTTGCCGAACGAATTCCGAAGGTAATTATTCTCTTCTGTACGGGTTGACGCGAATATCTGTTGAGGGTTTCTAAGTGTAAAAGGAGAGAGGTAGAGGGAGAGGGAGGGGTGGACCGGCGAAATCGACTAGCAAATTAATCGATCGATTTGTAAACTGGATTATCGGACTGCAATACCGCATCGTGCCGATGGTTCGTAACGCGCGCATAACTCACCCCTTTCTGCCGGTGTAACCGCTTATTACGCGTCATACTCGCCCTTGATTTAATCGGTTTAGCCGCCTATACACGCATCGCGAAGTTGCGTTCTGCGGCCTGACGGTAATCATTTTAGCGATTCGGCAAGAGGACGAGTGATCGATACCGTTCGTGTTTCGCTTCGTGTAACCTTTCGGTTGTTCTCTCTGGCCGGGCGAATCGGTTTTAACGGTATTTTCAACTCCAACTTTGTTAACAATAAAACGAGAAAATGCTTGTATAAGAATAGTTAATAAAAAAAAGTTGAAATTTAGCGATAATAAAAAAAATACACTTTTTGATTCAAAAGTGTCTATCTAATTTCTATACATATCGATAAATAATACGTGGAACAGGAAAATGTCAGTGAGATACCCAAAGTAAAATAAGAAATTATTTGCGCACAGGAAAGTATAGCGAGAGTGGGGGTCAGCCGGTCGTGAGACTAAGTAAGAGAAGGGTGCGCTCCATCGATTCATCCCCGGGGGAGAACGCGCATCCGACGTTCGACGCACCGACCCTTTGCAAGTTCAACCGAAGAGCTTGCGCGCAAGCAAATTCACGTGGAGTTCGGATAGCTCATCCGATCGAGCATTATAAGCCGACTCTTATCTGCTTATCGAGGAGTGTTAATTGCATGCTAGTCTCTATAAACTTCACGAAGATCGAAATATTGTACATAAAAAAAAATTGATGGTATTATTTATTATTTTTAATTAACAGAAAAATCCCAACAATGACGTAATAGTGACATAATAGTTGAATAGTTTTCGTTCCTACCGGTCGTTTGTAATAAAAAAGTAATCACATTGTTTTAATTGAGGGAAAAAAATACGAGTAATGGAAAATATATAACGGAATTCAAAAACGAATAAACATTTCAGTATGTTTCAAATATAGATCAGCGTTATTCGTTATCCATTGAAGTTTCACGATGTCGGACATCGACGAGCAAAACGGGGATTCTCGAATATTGTTTTCGATTAGTTTCTCGAGTAGTCAAAGGAGTGATCGTGAAAAAAAGTATGATGAAAAAAATGGGAAAACAGACGTTAATCGCAATTGTACGGAAGCCCGACACCGCTCACGTAAATTTTCATAGCGTACACGCGCCGATGTAGATAATATATCAGAGCAACCACGATGATAAAGTTTACTCTCGTGCCACCCATAGTAAACCCCTCATATGCATAATAAGCCCGCCTACACCCCCTCCACCCTTCTCTTTCTCTCGACGTGTTTCGCACATCGGAAAATTGCCAGAGACGCGAAATACGCGCTCCTCGTGTTTTGTTTTCAAATATACCAGTGATACATTTTCACTCGAAAATTTCGAAATAAGAAAAATAGAGTTCGGACGTTTGTGTTGCACTTATGTCTCGTTAATTTCGCCTCATGAAAATGGACAGTTTATATTCTGCCCCTCTCACCCCAACATCCCTGAGAGGGGTGGAGAATGGGAAGGAATGTGTCGTTTGAAGAGTTTCCTGCCAGAAATTTCCAAGACCGTTTCACTCGATTCCTTTTTGGAACGGGAATAATTTCGAAAGGAGAGAAGGATGTAGGAATGCGGACTGCGTTATGCGCGTTGTTCCTTATGCAGAAAGAGGTGCTACACTTGTCTCATGATTGATCGTGAAATATTTTTCGAGAGAGAGAGAGAGGGTGGAGATGTTCCCTTGTCCCATGATGGCAACGGGTGGAGCAGGTGTCGCGAGCGTAGCAAACGTGGCCCGCCTGCCTCGAATATTTCATTCCCCGTAGTACATCCACGTCGGGAATATTCTCTCGTCTGCATATCAACGTCTTTTGGCGGATAGGAGAAAGAGAGATAAAGAACGAGAAAGAGTATTTTAGAACGGGAATATATATAATTTCGTTTGGTCGAGCTGCCAACGTCCATTCTGGTTCGTGAACGAGAATTTTTGTTGAAAACCAATATTGTTTAATGTAGGTTGATTGTATTGCTTGTTCGAAGAGAGTTATTTGAAGATATTGGTCAGCTTAAATCAGTGTTGTGAATCTAATTTTTTGGTTCCTATTTGATTGATAAAAACGATAGTGACTAGGTACTATAAAAAATTATAACTAAAAATTTTAAATGAAATATGTATTCTCTTGTCTGCTATCAGCGTATTTTTAAAAAGAGATGAAGAAAAAAAGAGAGTATTCCAAAACGAAAATATATAAATTCACCTGCTCGAGCTGCCAACGTCTATTCCTATTCCTGAACGAGAATTTTTCACATTTAAAAAGCAACAAATTTTTCTCGAATTGTTACGTTCGTTAAATCGAGCTCCGGATTGAAGTTTTCTGGTTTCAAAAATCATTACCCTATTTCAATGCCGGATTCATTATATTATATATGTTGTTTATACATATATAATATAACGGAATTTAAAAAAAAAAGTTTTTGATTGCGAGCAGTGTGTTTCAATTAAACCGATTGAGAGTCCTAGAAAAATTGTGCATTTTGAGCTTCTTTCGCATCCTCGTGTTATGCGGTGGCTTTTTTGATTTTTCGAAAAATTGGCAGCTTTGTAATTCTGAACAATCGATTATAACGGAAAACAACTCGATTTTATGTATTTTTTCTGTGTTCTTTTATTTTCAGTCGGTACGGGCTGAAAATGAAAAAGTTGTTGCTCGGTCGATAGATCGTAATAAAGAAATTACGGGTTGCATTGCTATCCCATCGAAGCACGGCGCAAGCATTTTTCAACGATTTTCCTCGAGATTTGTTTATTTTCCGAGTTTTTACTAACTATCTTTATTTTTCATACCTCACACCTTTCTCTCTCGTTTTCTCTCGTTTCGTTCGTTATTAGCCCGCGGCTGGCTGTTCGCGCTCGGCGCGAGCCCCGTGGCGATACGAAAATTAAACGACACGTACCGCGAAAGTCCCGGCTCACCGAAAGGTATTGAATTACCTATTTTTGAATGATGCAGAAAAACAATTGAGTCAATATGCCTCTCAAAGCGAACTCAATAGGAAAATCTTCTCTCAAAGAATTTTTCTGCTAACTTTTTAGAGTATTATGAGCTTTATGCGCATTCCTAATTTTTCCGAATAGGCTAATTTTAAAGGTCAATTTTCAGCTATAAAAAACTTTATTTTCGTTTTCGTGGAAATATTTCCAAAACAAGTATTTATGTTAGGAAAACATTATAGTGTTTAATTATTTCAAAAAATATTTGATACTTCAGGTTATTCATAATTCGAGGTGTGCTCATCAAATGGTAGAGTTACTCGATATTTGTATCTAAAAAGCTCAGCCTGTACAGCTCAGATTCTCGTTTCCGAAGAATTAATTGCTCGAGAAGTTCGCGGGGAGGTAATTTTATCGATAAAACAAAGTATACGTGGAAACTGATACGACGTTGATATAAGCGGTTTCCTAGAAACGAACGGCGAAAGTAAAGCGAAGAGGTAACTTCCGATGAGATGGAAGTTCCGCGCGAAGATTAAATATACGCTGATATATCCCGAAGCGTGCGTTACGCTATACACCGAGTTGAACCCGTAAGCGCGAACGAGCCCGAGTCAGAATTTAACAAATGATTAAAAGCTCTAAAACCTTTCGCTTCAAGCTTCTCACTCTAATGCTGTCCGTAGTAAATTTAATACTATTTAGCACCATCTCATGACCGATATTTCCCATTTCGAAGGATATGAGACATCATTAGTGTTAAATAACACTATTTGAAATCTTCATATCCTTCTGAACGGAAAAAATTAAATACTGAATTAAACACTTATTACAGTGGATTTTGTGAGTTTTAATAATAGCTCTTAAACTATATTTTAGTTCTTCATATTTATTCAATTGTATGTCTCGAAGAATTAACATTATTTTGAAACTTCCTGATCTGCCTCTGGATTTGCAGGACTAAATAAGAATTAAATTTACAATCGTAAGAAATTAGGAGGATTTCGAGAGTTCAACCAGGTTTATTGGTTACGAAAAAACTATATTTTGATCCTTCGAATGCCGCATGAAGATCTTATGAAACTAAACTAGACTTATATGTATGTCGGCATTGCGAAAGATCAAAGAAAAATAGGTTTTGAAGGTTCAAGTTAGTGTTTAAATTTTGACTCGGGAGAGTGGGGAAGGAAGGAGGAGGCCAAAGTTAATGCGCGCATAAGTGTATCCGCATATATATAGTTCCACTGCTCTCAAACACTCGTCTGGAACGTCTTCGTCGTTCTCTCGCTACATTCGAAATGTACCTCGAAGGTAGTTCGTTGAATTAAGCATGAGCCCGAAAGAAAAGAGTCTTATACTCACAAATTATTATCGATTTCGCGTTTCGACGTTAAATCACCGCCACGTATACTGAAATATTTTTCCTTTCGAGACCTCGCGACGACTCAGGGGGATGAAAAAAAGAAAGGGGAGTGAAAAAAAGGAGATGGGCTGAATAATCGTACGAAGCGATCGCGTCATCGAATTCATTGCGGATGAATTATGCAGTCGAGGGAAGATCGCGTAAAATCACAGGCAACGCGAAACGTTTCGTACTCGGCCGTCTAATTAATCGAATCGCCGACGGTTTCGTGCCAGTGGGAATTTTCACGTCGACCATCTTCCAGCGAAGTAGGCCTCACGTCAATTAAACGCCGTGACGGGGAGCTCGTGGCGTAGCTATCGTCCTGGCCAGGTGGGCTTCTCCTAACTTCGCAGAGCTCGTGCTCGATAGACGAGTTTTCGCGAGGAAATACGAGCTTGCAACGCCATTCATTCGATTCAGCGTGGAGCAACTTTGAATTCTTTGCGTCGTGCGGCGCGGAAGCTCGACGAGAATGAGCCGTCAATGAAAATTAATTAAAACGATAATGCGAAATTTTTCAGCCGTACTTCAACTCAATCGAGTAATTAAACGTTTCCAGCGAGCGAGAAACCGCCGACGCAAATTGCACCGATCGATTCGTAACGCGAACCAATGTAGGCCAGGACCCCGATTGAACCCAAAACCCAGCTGCAGGTGCGAGCTTCGTAAATTCGCTCTCGCTGCCCTCGGGGGCTTCTACTCTTTTTTCCCCCTCTACGACGCGCACGAAATTAATCGAGTGGCTCTTTGGAACGGAGAATTCTCGACGAAAGGCACTTGAACGCACCCGGTGAGTCGAAAGCTCGTAAAAGTTGTACAAGTCTGGTAAGTTTTACGCGGTGCAGGTGTGTGCAGTCCTGGCTGCATACATTAGCGGAATGGTGTAATTATTGACGCGCTTGATTTTTATCATTAATTCCCGAGTTGTCTCGAAACTGCTTGAAGAGACACACTTATTCTTACAAACTTCGTTTTTCGGAAGCTTTGACTTTACGAAGAAAAATTTGGATCACGTTAGTCAATATAAAGTTTGTTTTAAAAATCAGTTTTTTTATTGAGCTTTCGATCTTCCAATAGTAATAATCAATATGTATACAACAATTATCACGTTAGGAATTAACATTAACGATTTGAATGAAACAAATGTTTGGTTGATTTACTTGAATGCTCTAATTCCTTCGAACGAGCCAAAATTCAAAGAGAACTTGCTTTGTGTTCATTCCTGCAATTTAGTCCATTCACAATCGTCGATAATTTTAAAGTAGTGAACAAGAATTGGCCAAAACGATGCGATAATACGCGCAATGTTATAATTTCCAGCTGTTTCGACTCTCGCGTACCGTCATGTTCGAATAACCAATGCGCTTAATTCCCCTTTTCCCGCCGCCCTTTTCCGCAGGCCCGCGCGCATTCGCTCCCACCGATGCAAATTTTCCGGGAAATAGTCGTAAATCTGCATTAAACGTAGCGAATTAACGGGCGAGAAAGCGCAGAGACGTAACCGAGTGGTTTCGACTTCGCAGCTACGTTCTTTTATTCCTCCTCATCTTCTCGCGCTCGCGATTATTTCCCCGAGGGGGCGGCTAATTACCGAACACCTTTCGACTTCTCAGAACTCAGGCTCCTCTTTATATATTTCCAAATAATCCCGGCTCCCTTCGTTGCAAGATAGAAAGAATTCTCTAATCTTGGCGATATCATCTTCGTACGTTTTCTGTATTTCCCCGAATATTTCCTTTCTCAGCAACGAAACTTTTCTCCCTGTAGGGAAATGAGAAAACTCCGCTCCGAAAAAGGATATCGTGGTATGCTCTCGGGGAGAACGAATCAAGAGACTCGGAAATATAGGAAGAGCATTCGGTTACGGATACACGTACGCCGAGATTTGACCGTTTACCCAAACGGCGACTGCTTTCACTGCGTATGTGTATTCAATCGACAAAATCGAAGAACGACCGAACATTTATTTTTTAATTTATTTAAAGTATGTTAAAAATCAAAATACATAGATTAATTACATTTACATTTAAGTTGTATTGCAAACTAGAACCATTTGTTGTCATTTTTCTTATTTTTACAGCTGTTATAATTGTTGTTATTGCTGTTGTTTGAGTCATTTTGTAAAGTGAAGCAGTTTGTATTTCGCCAGTCCCTCGGTAACTTGTTACCCTCCACTATCAAACGACAACCAGATTACGTGAACTAAAAAACGTCACTTACGAACAGAATTTCTTTAGGCGAACGTTAAAATTTATCTCATTTCATTAACCGCCGTGAATTTTCATTTTTCGATATTACGGATGGAATGTTGCGAGCGTTATTAACTTCGACTCTCTCTCTACCCATTCGAATCCGGCTCACGCAGCGCTGGATTGAGAGTAAAGCGAAACTCGGCGGGTCGAGTACGTTGATACCAGCTGCGTCGCAAATAACCGTCGATCCGAGCTCGCGCGGGGCGTTATACGAGGCGAAAAAATGACATCGGATATGCGCGCGACGATAATAAAAGATGCACTTCACGATTTTCAGATGTCCTCGTTCGCGTTTACTGTCGCCGCTGCTGTCGCGAAATGCGAATAATATATTCACAACGGTCATTTTATTTTTTCCGTTATTCCCCGTTATCCGTGTGCGCGGCTCGCTCGGATTAAATCGCATTGATAAATATTCTCTTTGCGAAGGAATAGTTGCGATAGTGGGCCATGTTCAAGCTCGCCCTTATTACGCAAAAGGATTTTCGTCGGGAAATTTTACAGCGTGTATAAACATTAACCGGATGCGAAATTCTTGGGCTACGGATCTACAATGCATGTTATGCTCGCGAGTCGGGCCGTAAAAGGGACGCATGTGTTTCGGTGGGATCACTCGGTATAAATGTATATCCGTCGCGCTGTGAATTTATATTCACGCTCGCTATGCATGCATCGCATTGCGAAGGAAAAAACGATGGAAATAGAATTCTGCAAATACCAAAGGAGGGTTGAGATTGTGAAAAGGAGTCTAATGAAAAATCACGTGAAATGGATACAAATGGATAAGGCAAATGTACCGACTAGGTCTGTTCGTAAAACACATAGCGTCGTATATATCTGGTTCATTTGGCGCGCCGACGATCTCATTCCAATTGCATTTCTCTGCTTCGCTCTTTCGTACAATTTGTTTGCATATGTAAAGGTCACAATTAATTGCAGAAAATCCCGTTTAAATATCGTATTTCTTTCATGTTATGACAAAGAATGTAGTTTCAGAAGAAAAAGAAGAAAATCACGAAATTTCGCCGACTCACAACATTAAGGGGTTGATGAATATCGGTTTCATTAGTTTGTGTTCGTAAAAGTCACGGTTAATCGTAGAGAATCCTATCTAAATATCGTATTTCTTTCACGTTATATCAAATGAAAGTATTTTGGGAAGAACAAGTAGAAAACCACGAAATTTCGCTGACTCACAATATTCAGAGGCCGATAGCTGGTGAATATCGGTTGGAGAGTGAGTCGAATCCATCCGCTAATTGAGAATTCAATTCGACGTCTGGTTTACCCCCTCCTCGAATGGGCTAATTGGATAGATCGACCGAACTCGAATAAAGAGGGAAGTTTAAAGGGGTGAGGTGATTGCATTTTGAGCAAATCGAGTAACTTGTTGTTTGTGTCATTCGTTTCGAAATCAAGAGTAGCGAGGCATGCGCAGGATGATTTTACGATTCATCGATTTTGCCAAAACAAAGAAACTCGAGTGAGGTGCTTGTAATTTTTTAGAGAGAAAATCTTTTGTTTTATCTGAAAAGAGAAAAATCTCAAAAGTTACGGTGTCGCTCGAGAATTCGATTATCATGAAACAAAATCGAAGGATATAAATCCCACGGGGGAGAGCGAACGCGTATCGGAGAGTCGATATTTTTCTCGAGACACGCGGTTGATATTTTCTGTTACATTTAGGTCAACTCGGCACGTATTACATACAACGAAATAAAAACATAAAAAACATATGCACCGTCGTTGGTTGAATGTCAGCGAGCATTAGTCTCCCGTCACCCCCATAGCACCGTCGTTTTTTGTCCCTTCCATTTCGTTTTTCCATCCTATCTGTTACCGACGTTGCAAATATCAGCTCTATTAATAATGAAAAAGATCGTTTAATTCTTGCTCAGATACACGAATACGTATTTTTTTTTTATATCAAAGAGCTCGGATACAGAAGGGATGGAATTGATGAGCCCATTGGAGAGTAGAAATCTTTCAGAAATTCTTAAAATTGGGAAAAGTATTTCATTTATCGTTACGTAACATTTACGATACATCGTGGGATTATTCTCATAATTTTTATTTACTAACCTCAATCAATAATTAAAGAACTAATCTATGGATAAACTTGAAACTTTGTATAGACTTGCTTAAAAACGTCTTCGGAATCTCAGTATGACTTAAAAAGCTGGTATTGAATATTTCATCCGTATAAAAAACTGTCGAGCTGGGATCGATAGTGACGAAGCTACACACAGGGCATATATATTTCAACTCGCTTATCAGACACTGCTAGATTGCCGTGTTTGCTTATATATACGCAGGCGAATATCCGGATAACGCTAACTACCCGTAATGGCATCCGATTAGGGAGTCATTATTCCGCGGTACGCCTCTAGCGCGCCTCGTCGCGACTTCAGCCTGTTCGAAGCTCTCCTTCAAACCCTTCGACGCGCTTCGCTATCTCTAGGTTAGCTGCGTGTTGCGATATTTGAGAAGGGGCCACGTAAGATAACACATAATCGATGTTCGAGGGATAGGGGAGGGGGTTGATTCCGAAGCCAACTTTGGAGACGAAAGCTACACGCGTCGGGACCGATAAGACCGGTGAGAGTTTGCTAGAATATCGTGAAATTCGATCGAGTGTAATTGGCCCGATCGTTCGATAAGCCGCCGATAAAAGAGTTCAAGTCTCCGACTCGATAAATAATCGGATTTGCCAGATGGATTATTTTAGTTCGGGAGTAGCTAATTGCCGAAAACTCCGGATGCGTAATCCGAAATCCGTTTCAGCTGTAAAAATCGATTTTGGAAACGATTCTGGCCGAGTCGCGACCAGTGTTGACCGTTCTTTAGGAAAATACGGGCGAGTGGAGCGAAAAACTTTCGTGGGGGGTAGGAGCCCCTTGTTGGAATCATACCAATAAAAAAATATTATTTCTCACAATAACACGCGTTCGATATTGGATGACGTATTCCTGAATGTTGATCTACGATTTCGATTGATTCTTTGCTTTTTTTAACGCGAAAGAAACACATGGGGAAAAACGATTTTTCGGTGACGGGCTTGGAAATTTCCAGCGAGCTTAAAACGTGCGGTTTTACTCGATATAAATTTCACACGTCGATGGGCGCGTAGTTGCCGCTCGCCGGCTTAGCCCTACCGACCTTAATTTACCCCCTCGCGCCTCTATTATTCACGCGGCGAGCGCAGATGGTGTAACGTTCGGGTAGGGCTACTTGTCGCGCGTAAGCGTTTCGTCAACTTGACCCACCTGTGCTTCGAACCCTATAATTGGTAAACATCGTGCAATACCGGCTTTCCCGTCTCGATCGTCGTCGAAAATGCCGACGCGCACACACATACCCACACACTCACCCTGCCCTTACCTTTCTATCTCGTTTCAATGTAACTCATTTTGCGTGTATAATGCGTTAGCGTTTACGCATATTCGATCCAAGTTTAATCCCTTCTGAGTTTACTAACTACGTTTATCGATTGTTAATTTGTTCGCACACGTCCTTTGTTAATTGGTACGATAGTAGGAGTATGAGTTGGTACAATTTCCTAAGTTAGAAGCCTTTTTATTTATACAATAAAAATGATTAAAATTAAATACTATTAAAAACTGAGAAAAACACTAAGGGGATAGTGATTGTACATAAGTTTATTTATAAACTGAAGAGTTTAATTTCGTGTTTGCACTACTGCGGATGCGCTTGGTTTATCTGCGAATCCGAGACTCGCGAAGATTGAATTTCGCGAGGACGCTCGAGTTTCGCGACCGCAAGACATTGGCCTACGAGGACCAAAGCCAACCCCTTAACTCCTGTATCAAATCGCGGTAGCTAAGTCCGAACGCACGGTTCCGAGTATAATTTCATGTACACAAAGCTAAAATGCTGGCAAGCTTCGCGAACAAAATGCCAGCAATTTAAATGTTTCGACTTTTTGCAAACGTTTTTCAGTGTCCAAAATTCAATATCTCTGTCACGTTTTGGTTTGGTTCTTCCGCAAGATTTACGAGCTTCTAGGCATCGTGCCATTTAGGATCCCAACAATGGCTATAAAGGACACTCCATCGTTACAATAGTTGTCAAGTGAATTATTTGACGTATCGTTCGAGAGCGGTTCGAGATAGTTTCGTCCAGCGGTCGTTATTTTCACGAGCGTTGCACTACCCGGAAAAAGGATTAATCCGAAAAAATTCGAATCGAATTTCGCGCTGAATACGGTATAACTCGGCAAAACTAAGCATCTAAATTTGAGTTGAAAAGAAAATTGTCGTGTAATTTGTCAGTATTCCGAGCTCACTGAGAAATATTAGAAAACCGCTGGCTCGCTTGGTGTCGCGGGAAGTTTGGAGATGAGTGTTGCCTTGCAACAACGGCGTTGCCAAAACAAAACGAGCAGCGAACTATAGACAATGGTTGAGCATCGACGAGAGAGAGAGAGAGAGAGAGAGAGAGAGAGAGAGAGAGAGAAGGGTTTGCGTCGTAAATCATCGCTTATTAATCCGAGACGCACACAACCGGAAAGTTTGGTTCTTGCACCAATAGATTCCGAGGTAGTAGCTCGCGGTTCGCCACCGATGCGTTTTCCTGGGCAATGAGAAAATAACTATTTCGAGACATTGTCCTCTGGGAACGCTGCAGAGATTATAACTTCTCTTGGCTCATAAGTTGCACTGAAAGAAATTTGACAGCTCGGCACAACTAATATAATAGTAAATTAGTAGCATTTACTATTTTTATCTGACTATTAATTTTTAAGACTAAAGCTCTGATTCCCCAAAGAAGAAACTTTCGATCGCCCTACTTGGCCATGCATATTTTTCGCTAATGGCTTCTGAAACAGTCGTACAGTTTTTTCACTCCAAACATGTCCCGCGCTAGCTAGATTCACACTTTTCGGCTGTAAAAACTTTTCGCCGCGTTAACGATGCTCACCATCGTGAATTTTATTCATTGCGGTGTGTGTTATGTGGCCCACGCCGCGTTGGGAGAGAGGAGAGAGACAGAGAGTCGAACTTTCTCGCGCCCCGCGGGCGTCTTAGCCCGGCTGTAGGAGAGCCCCTTACCGAGCCAACTTCGAAGACGAGCGATGAATAAAGTCGAGCGACGTGACCGAGGTAGATGCGCACCACGCGATAGTCGCGTAAAACGGAGCTTACGAGGAGCTTCGGGCTTCATAAATTTCGCCCTCCCGAAACTCGTGTCGCCCACTCCTCGCGAGCGTTCCAACGAAAGAATGATTTCATCATGAAGAATTTCGTGGAATTAGTTGGAAATTCTCAATTTTCCTCGAAACGCGTTCATTGAAAGTCAATCGAACGTATTCCGCCGAAGAATTCCGGGGTGAAATATCGAAAATCGGTCAACGATGTAATCGCGTAGCAAAAATTTTTTCCTCTGTGCGTAATTAGTCGGGAAATTTGATTCCGGTGATCCGGTTGTTGAACGATGACAGACGACACGTACCGCTGTCATTAGCGCTCGCGCCCGTCGTTAGTCACTGTCGCGAATTTTCGGCAGCAACCAACCGTCTCTCTCGCGTCGTTGAAACGTTCCCGACAAGCACGCACCGCTGAGGAATTAAAATGTAAGCGGAGCTTAATCACGGCCAATATCGTCTACGTATGTTACATTCGGGTCGTGTTATTCGTTAATAAAACACGCACGAATATTCTCTGTGTTGTAATTGTTATCACCGATATCGGCCCGTGTCGCGTATTCAAATCGATATCGGTACGTGAATTATGCATTCGCCGAATCCATCACCGCGAATTCAAAATTTCCTGTGAAATTTCGAAATTTTCAACTACCGCTGCTTGCTTGATTAATAACACATTCATTTATTATTTATTGAATGTGAAATTTCGCATTCCGGAAAAACTTTGAATTCGACGGCTGGCTTTCCGCGGGTAACATTTGGAAAATATCGATGGAGAAGAATGACACAATTACGTTAAATTACGTAACGTGTGGGAAGGAATGCGAGTCGACGATTGGACGGACAATTTCGCAATAACGCAACGCCCACGCATTTCCTCGTTTCTCATCACTCGAGGACACTCTGTTTCGCTAATATTCAGTTATTTTTTTATTACACTCTTTGTTCAGAGCATTTCCGGTGTTATATGGAGATTTATATATACAATTGTGTACCGACCCAAGCCGGAGCGATAAAACCAATTCTTGACGCAAGGGAAAAGGTCTCTCATTCCGTGGGTGAACAAATTCCCACGTAGCAATCTTTACTCATCCTCCGTCTCCATTTGTATAAATTTTTCTATCCGCCTTCTTATTTTTTTCTGATTTTTTTTGTCCGACCACACACATTCTGCTTTTCATACACCGGCGCATTTAATCTCGAACGCGGCTTTAATCCTCTCGATAGTGCTCTCGACAAGTCGGACGAGAAAATTGAAAAAAAAAAGATTATCAACCTAGCTGTTGGTTCCGCTCAACCCGGGCGGATCGAGCTCGATATGTCGAACCTAACGCGTTTTAATTGCGGCCAGGTCGGTGTTCAACAGAGTCAGAACTCGGTCACCCTACTTTCGCGAATCGACGAAAGCTCCTCGACAATCGCGGTGACACGTAACTCACTCCCTCTCTCTCTCTCTCTCTGTCTCTCTTCTTCCTTCGCCGCCAATTCGACTGGATTAATTTCCGGTGGCGCGAGAGAGACGAACGAAACGCCACCGTCCAATTAGACGAAAACGAGGACCGGCGTACGCTCGTACCCCGTCAAAGACTGTTCGCGATTGGCTCGAATTCGTACTATTGTTGCACCGAGCGAGGACGCGGAATTGCCATTCGTCGCGCTTGATTGCTCGCTGCTCGGACAGCGAAAACGATGCGTCGCCTGGAATTTAACTCGCCCTGAAACGATTTTCGACTTCCGCGAAGTTCCTGAGGATCGTTATGGGGAGCAGGCAGAATCCGAGTTTTTCTTATCGAGTAACGAGCGCTTTAATAACTGACCGATTTGCGGGAATAACGAATCGAGTTACGATTTTTCGCAGAATTAAATGTTAGTATTCCGTTCTCATTTTTGTTCGTCGAACACCAAATAAATCGCAACGAAAACGATTTTCCTCTCTCTTTTTCATTTTGCAGTAGCTCGAATTACGCGAGAGCCATTGTAGAAAAGGTAGATGCATGGTAGGAATTCGTGAGCATTGAGAGCTCCTTGCAGGGTATACGAGCCAGTGCCTCGTGAAAAGAGCAAAAGAGAGATGGAGAGAAAAGAGAGAAGGAATCGCGTCACGCCCTAATTAGCCTATTAAAACGCTATATCGCGACTATCGATTTTCCCGTACGATTAATTTACGCGTGCCGAGTCAACTGAATCGCCCGCGACTCATTCAACTCGGGTAATTAGAAATGACTCGTTGTTAAGTTGTCGATTATCTAGTTTTTCTTTCTCTCTCTCTCTCTCTCTCTCTCTCTCTCTCTCTCTCTCTCTCTCATTCTCACTACCTAGTATTTCGCTTGCGTAGGATTTCGGCGAACGTATAACGCGTCATTCGCTGATTGAATTTCTATCGAACGCGTGCACGTGGTTAATTGAAATTGCATTACCGGCTTTCAAGATCTTGGACTGCCGGGTGGGCTAGATTATGGGCCGAATGACGCGATCGAAACGCCTCTCCCCCCATCCACTACCCGGCCTGCCATTTATATCGAAGTTATGGAACTCGAATCGTAAAGTTAATGCCTCCCGGCAGCTTGGCATTAAGCACTCTGGAAATTTATAACGCGTGCGCCCAAACTCGTTCGAGAAATACGCGAGCGCTCCTGAAATGAACTTTCGCTGGTCTCGTCGCGGGCTGAAATAAAGTTTTGGCATACGCGACTCGTTTTAGGGGCTTTCCGTGAAGGACGCAAAAAAGCTAGAGCTTTTCTCTCGGGTTCTTTATCTCGGCTCACGCTCATTCTCTCTGCGTGGGAGATCATTTTTTTCTTGCCCTTTTTCCCGCCCGTTAATGAATTTTCTCGTAAAGATCTATTTTTCACGCGGATAAGATCGATAAGAAGAACCATTATAGCAACTTATAGAGGACACGGGTCGTTTATCTTCCGCAACCCTATCGAAGTAGCGGAAGCAGTAAAAGCTAACTTAACGCTAAACCTTGTACACACCAATTTCTCCTAAATTTATATTTATTGTATCTATATTTTTATGAACAATTCATTTAAAAAATGTACAATTCGAGTATGCCATATAAATGAAATATTTCTTTGCAAAAAACTATTTAATAATTTCAGTTCAGAAAGCGATTATTCGACTCACGTAGGTCTGCTGTTAAACATTTTTTTCACGACCCGGTTCGTTTTTCCTCCTCGAGAGGCACTCCCGTGTACTCCAATCACTCGGTGAAATATTATATCCGCGAGTTTAATCCCTTTTCACATTCGTCGAGAAGAAAATAGACCGAAAGGATTTCAAAAGGAGAGAGAAAAAAAAATCATTTCGATTTATCTGAAATTGCCAATGTGGACCGCTGATCTTATCGATCCTTTTTGCCGTAAAAGTACTCCCCACTCTCTCTCTCTGTTCTGCCGATTGGAATCGTCGATCGTTGTGTAAGGAGAAAAAAAGTTTTCGTTCCCACATATATCGACTTGGAAACTATTTTCCGTAACGTTATATATCAACGTTGGCTAAAGTCTCACGTACGATCGGGTTCTGTGTCGATGCGCTAGCTAGCTGAGGGAGAGAGAGAAAGAGAGAGAATACGGGAGGCGGTATAGCCTTTACGATACGCAATAAAGGAAGGCATTACGAGAACCGGTGAATTCTGCAGCTACCCGAATCTATCAGACTCTCGCAATAAGGGACTCCGCGATGCGTCCATCCCGCTCGCGTTAGAATCGAGAGGAGCGACTCTGTGCAGGTTTCGACTCCGCGTGACCTTTGAACTAATACGATCACCGCGTGCGTTATTTTGCGCTCACTCGAGCTGATGTACGCGCTTGTGCGGTTTCGGCTATTTACCCGGGACGACCAATCAAGTAATTCGGCATCGAGTGCCGATTTTCCGATCATCCACATATGAAATACCTCGCAAACCTGTTTGTTGCAAATTACGAAAGCCGATATGGCAATTAGCGGTGAACGTGCGTTGCAAAAACATATCCGATTAATGTTCTCAAAGCGAGTATTATCGATACTAGATCAATCACCCTTGATAATAAACCAGCCGAAAGTTGGATACGGCTATCGATGTGTACTTCTATTTCTAAATTAAAAATATAAACGGTTCGCCTACCTTCGCGGATTAAAGATTTCCAATCAAACTTTCCTGACAACTTTCTCGGAGTATTTCATCTCTAAGGTTGTCATTTTTTTCTTCCTTTCATATTTTTTTATTTACTCTCTTGAGGATTAAAGTAGTTTTGTATTTTTTACATTTAAGCACAAATTTCTCATTAAAAAATTCTCGAATTTCGTGTATTTTTGAATTGTTTCCACCTCGATGGAATTTGATAAATATTTAAAAAATGATAAAGAATAGAAATGCAATATTTGCATATATACACACAAAAACTGTTGATCGAGTCAATCTTCGAATGATCAATCTCCGCGACTAAATTACGATTCACGAGAGATATTTCACAAGCCCGGCAGCGAGTCGGTGCATTTTCGCGTCACAAAGAGCAAAAGACCGGAGAGAAGGTGAGAGCGAATTTTCTAATACCCGGGCGAGCCTCCAGTCACTTTGATCGTGGATTACACGTACGCATTTTACGTTCGACTAGAGTGCAGAGACGCGAGCTCGGGGTAATATATTCCAACGGGAGGGTTTTCCTCGCGAACGATCTCGACGATGGTATACATCAAGGTAACACACTCTCTTTTGGTTTTCCTCGCTTCAAAAGAATCAATTACGAGAGCGATCTCGTATTGGCTGAGATTTTTACGACACCGTTTTTTGTTTACTCGTTATTATTTTTTCTCTTTCTTTTTCTCTCTCTTCTGGTAATCCTTTCTCTTTGCTACGGGGAAAAATATCAAAAGGGATATGGAGAGTATGAGATATGGCTTACGAATGTATACACACACGCTCGTGTATGCGAATACAATGCTACCGGCACGAACATATAAGTTTATTGCGCGTACACGCGCTCTCGTATTCCTTGCCTCGCGTCGTAAACTCGACGTAAAATTAACTCTCGGTGCGAACGATAAGAGACGTAAATACCCGTCGGCGTTTCTCTCGCTATTTTTTACTCCCGTCGATTTTTATTTCTTCTTTCTCTCTCTTCTGCCACTTCCCGCCGGAAACGAATTTCGAAAGGGCGAAATTGCCTGTGAACGATTTCGGCCGGGGGAAACTTATTTTCTATTATTCGATATTTCCACTGGGTCGTTGCGAAGGAAAACCCAGTCGATAATGACTGCTTTTCTTTATTAATTCGCTTGTTCGACAGTTATTTGTTATTTTGGTCTAGCGAGACGAACGTTTCGCATCTGTTAGCGACATTTCATCGTCCGGGGGGAAAGAAAATGCGTCGGCTCGATGGTGGAGAATTTTTCGCCGATCTGGCGAACGTCCAGCACGAAAGGGGAGCTCTCACCGATATTCGCGATCTCGTTGAAAATTAAATAATACGGCTTGTAACACTCGAGACGCGAATTGATGACTCGAGTTCGATTCGTTCACTGCCAACCGAAACGGGCCACGCTCGTAAAATTTTGAATTCGGAACGAATTCTTCGCGAGATTTGCTCGAGACAAATTCGAGCTCTGTGAAGTCACTCGACGTCGAGGAAAGTGGTCTTTCCCAGGATTCGCTAACGTATTAAACTCGATACATGTGTCACGGAATTTCCAATCTATCGAGAGACTTTAATTATCGCTGGCTTTGAGGAATACATCATCCTTTGACGCGTCCTGATGCTCCGTAATTGCACCGAGCAACGTGTTAAAACGATTCAGGGAATTATATTCTCGTGCTACCTTTTTACAGTTTAATCATTCGCAAAATATTCGTTCATTCTCGCTAAAACGAAAATATCATTATGTTATTTTAATTTTGGAATACTAATAAATTAATATTAATAAATTTTTCGTTTAATCTTTCATGGTGCATTGTAAAAAATTTATCGAATGCTCTACAAAGAAAAAATTCATTTAGCATTAAAACTTGGTCACCTGAGACCCGATCGTATTTGGCGATTCAATAGCGAAGGTCTCTTGAATTTCGATGAGACTCCACTCGGTCGTATTCTGGACGAAGACGGCACATAAAATAGCAGCGAAGGTCGAACAGAGACCGAATGCGAGAAGAGCGACGATCATTCCGAGTTTCGAAAGCATCGCGCCCAGTCCCGCCATCGTCAGTGGTAAGAGAAACCAGCTGAGCGCGGCCGTCGACGCAGCGGCCCGAGTTCTGATCTCGATCGGAAACGTGTCGCCCGCGAACGCCCACGCGATCGGCCCGATTCCCAAATTGTAGCCAATGAACAGCAAGCAAGTGGCGGCGGTCGGTATCCATCCGTACAAATCGTCGATCTCCGGATCCTTATGGCGTTCTCTCAAATAGCAAGCTGCAAAAGTAATTCGACAAATTCATTCATAATGAATTGCGATTATTGAATTTTCAGATAAATCGCATTCGATTGGATGTTGAGTGACTACCAATAAATGGATACACACAAATCGACGAACAAACCACAAATCGTGAGTAAAAGAACTCTAAACTCTAAATTAATGTTTGTCCATCTTTTGGTGCCCATCTATTACGTAGTTTATAACTCAGAAATTTTTAACGAAACAGATATAATGGAATCCTCGAGGTGATCGAACTTTATAATGAATGCCGATGAGGCGCGGAAGTCGTAAAGTAATCTTGTTTTGATTTTGCTATTCAATTCTAGAGCGCCGTTCGACCTTGAGGGGCGTGTTCACGTGCTAGACGGTTTTCATCCGGGAGACTCGTCGTGATTGTGCGCGCGTGACGAAATTTTCCTCCCACGTTTTCCACTCCTCCTCTATTGTGAACGCGCGCGCGGAGGATCTCTCGCTGTTGGAAGCAGGCCAGAGTTGTATACGAGTGTGTTACAGATATTTCAACCACGTTTCTCTCTTTCTCTCTCTCTCTCTCTCTCTCTCTCTCTCTCTCTCTCTCTCTTTCTCCCCCTTCTGAAATACGTTACGCTACTTCCGAGCTTCGAGCTCTCCGCGCAAAGCGGGTCAGCGAATTTTCTCGATTTTATCGCTGAAAGGATTCCCGTTGGGTATTTAAAAACACCCGGAACACGAATAATAGACGAACAAGAACCTCATTTCCAGTTCGGTACATTTATGTGAGAATACGAGATTTTTCTGTCTCTCCAGTACTCCGTTGAATTTTCACGATAAATTTACTGCCGTTACACGAAACATAATTACTCGGGAATACGGAAAATAACAACGCGGGTTTGTTTCATTTTTGATTTCGACCCTGCCAAAAACGAATCCGGCAAAGTTCGTCGGATGAAAAGTTCGAGTATCTTCGGGGCAATAAATCTCAGCGGAGGCAACCTGAGAAGACACTGAAATTTCCGCGCACTCTGGAATTGTATACAATGGGATTGGCTCTCACCGAAAATCACGAAGGAAGCTGCAACGAGGGCCGAGGACGCGGTCAGCATGACCCGCCGGCCGAGCTTCTTGATCAATAAAGCCGCGAAGATGCAGGACAGTATTTGCACGGCTCCCACTGTCAGGGTCTGCTCGCTGCCCGTTAGATAACCCGAACCACCTGCATCGAATATAGTCTGCGCGAAAGAGATCACGATATTGACAGCGCTCGTTTGCTGACTAAAGATGATTATAATTGCCGTTAGTAACGATCGCACCACTTTTCTGTTTTTCAGCAATTTCCACGATACCTGTGTAAAGAAACTTGTTTGAATGAAACAATATTTGTTAAATTCAAAGGGAAAAAATAAGAGGAACGCTCGTGAAAACTCGAATCAAATTTTTTTTTTATGAATAAAACTCAAAAAGTTGAATATAAACTGATTTTTAAAGGAAACCCTATATCAATTAATGTTCTTTTAATTTTTTGAGAAAGGTATATCTCTCTGTATTAAAAAAAAATCATGACGGTCGATATCGGTAGATACAACGCTTAATTGAAATTTGGAACAAAGCCCGTCAGCGGAAATTGCGAATAATTTCGGTAATTCGCGTATAAACGAGCTATTCACAGCGCGGTACTATATAACACCGACACGACAATAGAAAACCATAGAATTCGCTAGCGTTGTCAACGAAGCATAGAAAGTAGGGGGAATCCAGCGTGGAGATGGCAAACTAAAACGTTCGAGGCGTTTACGCGGGAACCCCCTTGCGAAATATGTCCCCAACTTTGTATAATATAATGCGTTTATTGTTTTTAATATTCGCTTGTCGGCGAAACCCGAATCGCCTTTTGTCTTAAACGGTTATTATACTCGAAATGCCAAATGAACAACCGCGCTTGTATATCCAGACCGAATAATTTTAATTTATTACCAATTTACATCAAAATCGCGTAATTGTTCTCCGCAAAGTGGTACACACACCGGTTTTGTTCCCCGATAAAAGTATAATGAGAATTGTTGGGTATTTTCTGAAGGGACTATTTCCGTGGGAGAGAGGAAATCATTTCAGACTCTGTTTGCACGTCTCGGAGACTCTCGATGCCCGCAAACCAAACGGCTGAAGTGATTTTAAAGCAAATACATCCCCGTACCGCGAAATATGTGAGCCGCTCTCTCTCTCTCTCTCTCTTTCTCTCTCGCCGTCAAGTTTGTTTAGAGTTGGGAAAACTTTTCCAAGGGGGTCCGCGCTTCGAGGACTTCTAAGCCTTCAAAAGGATTTATTACTCAAAACTTTCGCATCCGCCAGAAACCATTCTTGAACGAAATACGTCGAACGTCTATCGATGTATTCGTATCTTTATATATTCTCGCAATGGAGAAGAAAGGTTTAATTCGCGAGAACAAAAACTTTTGGAATCTTACCTCCTTACGAGTGGCAACCAACTTTCTCATCTCCTCGAGTTCACTCACGATACTCTGACTGGTCCCGCGGTACCAGATCAGAGATCTTTTAGCGGCGTCTTCGTTCGTTTTCTCAATTAAGCGAATCGGAGTTTCCGGCAAAACAAGAATAGCAGCGATCGAAATTGTCGGTATTGCACACAAAATGCTGTATCTCCAGACATCGTCTCGTTCCTCCAATAAATAATCGACAAGGAACGCGTACATTATTCCGAGATTGATCAGCAGCTGAAAGAGCGTCAGCAGCTGGCACCGAGTCTCCCGCTCGGCGATTTCGGCCACGAAGAGGGGAGTCAGCACGCAGAAAATTCCGCCTCCAACACCGCACAGGAATCGACCGATGATGAATCGCACAACCTGAAATTGAATTTTTTCCCCTCTCGTCATTTTCAATTTCCGATACAATTTTTCTTTTATATTTGAGCGGAACGTTTTTTCCATGTCCCTCCAAATTTTTCTCTTGACTACTTGTCTGAATTTTGACGAATTAATACTACTTCTACAATTTTTAGATTTATATCATTTTCTACAATACTTTCATTTTGGAAACAACTATTTCCACTAAAAAGTACCTATTTATCAAATTTAATTCGAAAGTACAAGTGTCGTGTGAAAAATTGAAAAATTTTGGAGAAACGATTAAAGTTAGAGAACATAAGTTAAAATTTGAGAGCTGTCTTTTATCATCTTTTGGAAAAATAGCGTTGGAGAAGAATTTTAAGAATGTCGCGGAATTGCGGACCTCTTGCTCAGCGAAGCAGATGAAAATCCATCCGAGGGCGATAACCGGCAGTGTGAGGAGCATCGTCATCGGCCGAGTCATGACTCTCAACGAGATCGTTGTTAGTAGCGCACCGAACGAAGCTCCGATGTACAGCATAACGGATATCAAACCAATCTGCAAGTTTGTAGCACTTGTCTTCATTCTGAGAACGTTGCTGACACTCGAGTTCCATCCCAACGACACTCCCAGCGAAAATCCACCCACTGAAGCTGAAAACAAAAAACAATTATTCTTAAGAGAAAAGAAAAAATTGTGTGTGTGTGTGTGAACACAAATATTTTTTTTATTTTCTCGACTCGAGAAAACGAATTTTTACATAAATTTTCCTTTCGGCATTGTCGGAGATATACGTGTATATTCTATCTCACCGAATTACGCATTAATTTCCTCGAATTACGTTTTACATATTAACGCTCAAATTTTCCATCCATCAGGAATGAGATTTGTGTAAAGCGGGTGTAACGGTGAAATTACACGCGAGTAATTAAGTTGAAAACTAATTTGCACTGACCAACAGAGCAAATTGCAAACGTCGAAATTTCCAGGTTATACGCGAAATAGAGGAGGTAAAGAAAAAAAACCGAGCCGGTTTGGGAGTCCCTTTTTGGAGCCCGAGCACCGAAATACGGTCCGGGTCCATAACGGACGAGCGCTCGAGCGAAAAGCGATTCGACGAGCTCGCTGCGGGGGGTTCGAGGAGGCGAAAACGTTGAGAGAGAGAGAGAGAGAGAGAGAGGGGTTACCTATCAAAGCGCCGACGTGTTGGTTTAACCTCTTGACTCGTGCGCCATCGACCAGCCTCCATATCGAATCCATGAGAATAGCCCACTTCTTCGGCTCCGAATTTTCCCCCGTTCTTACACGCTCGACATGCCGATCTATCGATTGTCCGAAACCTCGAACGAAATACGTGCGAGGCTCGAGATCGTAATTTTCTATCGATCGAGAACTCTCAAGGCTCGACAAGCGCGCAGGCGCATTGAGCAGCTTTATCGAGCGCGATAAACTCAATTGCATTGGGAGAGAATTGACAAATTGGTTCAGTCATGTAATAATGATTTTAAAAATAATCTATAATACTAAATAATTTGAAGCAATAACCATATAATAGTTATTACTAATTCTTTTAACTAATAAATTTTACTATTATTATATACTTAGGACTATTTTAACTAATAAAAAGCGTATAAACCAGACTAACTTCGAGTCTATGTAGGTATACTAAGAGAAATTTTGACAGTTTAGTTCAACTATATCGAATAGTGAATCTCAGTGTAGCCAAATTAAACTAATTTTCTACTACCAAACCAAATTGCACTAGTTGATGCTAGTGGCTGCACAAAATAACTAAATTATTAGTTTCTCCATCTATTTTATTAGTTAGACGAATCAAGATTTCGTTTAGTATGTTTTTGATAGTAATACACATATCTGCTACTGGTGGATCCTAGAACTACCACGATTTACTGTTATTACATAGTTGAGTCTATTTTAACCCCGAAAAATAGTAAACTAGACTATTAACTTCTTCGAGTGTACGAGGTACCTAAATTCGAGTTCCCGAGGCCTCGTAAATCGCGCATCGGTAATTTCGATATAACCCGGCTCGGGACAGTAACATCCGGGTATTCGGGGGCTGGCATAGTTCTCGCGAGCGGAACAATAGTCGGATTATGTATCGTCGAGGTAACTCGGGTGAGAGTTCGCCCCGGTTGACGTTAGTCAACCGCGCCGTACACGCGCTATCACTCGACGAGGTATTTAACGGATGGCGCGAGTTCCAGCGGGTTTCGGGAAGGCAAATACCGGAATAACCTGACCTGGGTCGATCGCTACGCGCGTTAAGGTGCACTAAGGAGCGGGATTAATGGGCGCTTTATAAGGGCTCCAAAAATGCGCTTGAAAATATTTTCTACTGTAACTATGTATAAATAATAACTTCAAATAATGCTGTAACGGATTTTAATTTTCTCACGAGATTCATACAAGATTTTCCGTTTTAGTACTATCCAATTGAAAACAGTAAATTTGTGAAAATTGAAAAACGCAACAAAATACATTTGAGACCTTTCAATAACCAGCGTTATCGTTAACCTCGCTCGAGTCGTTATACTTTTTAATCGGGCAAGAGTCGCGATATTCCATCCACAGAGTACACTCTGGGATTTCGCTGACTCGCCATCCACGAATCCTTAACGGCGTCCGACATATTCGCATTGACGTTTCTATCTCGAGGAAGAAACTGGGTTGAGAAGTTTCGACTGCGCGACGAGCGATTACTTCGATCTCTTTATATCGTCCGAGGTATCTCGACTTCTCGCCAACGGCGACTTGAAGTTCGGCCAATGTCGCATTGCATCCAATAAAAGCAAAATTTGCTCTTTATTGCTCATTTTTTTCCTCTCCTCGAAACGCGACCTCTGAGATTTCCCTTTGCGCGTGGATCCAATTAGCGAAATATTGTTTAAAAATCACAGCGAAAGCAAATTCCCATGCAAATGACTGTAAGCCGCGCACTCTCGTTGCAAAATTTTCCTTCGACGGCGTTGTTTTGAAAAGCAGCCAGTCGACGATAAAAGCGGGATAGTTTTCGAACGAAGTAGGGCATGAAAATCGAATTCATTGAACCAGAGTTATACAGAGCCGGTTCTCCGCCCCTGGCCGGATATCTATTTCGAATCTTTAACTCGAAAGGCTTACCGAATTCAAAGGAGAATTATTTTACGGACTGGTTCGAGTCCTTCGAGAGATAAATTCGCGAAGATATACAATCGCTGCGAGAACTGCTCCGAGTCTATAATTCTTTGATTAAATTCGGCCTTAGCTCGATACCATTCGCCGAGGTCACGATGGCGTGAACGACAATCGAACACGCACGAGGGTTCGTTTTTAACCTCAAGACTGCATCACGATTCTCGAAAATACACGTCAATTATGTACTGGAATCACGATGAATGTCATATACATCGATCCAAACTTTTGTTATAATTTAACTAGAATTTCCTTCGAAATTAAATAAAAAACGGACCTCCTAGAATTACAATAGCCGAGCAAAATTTATGCGAAATTCCCAGAACACGATATACGATTTTCCCGTTAATCCTTGGATCAGCCCACTCGGTAAGGTCCGATCAAAGCGTTCATTACAGCTTCGTTGTGTTAATGTACGTACATGTGTGGATTACGAAACCGCGGTGGCGCTTTTGTCGTACGTTTGTTTGCCACCGTCGCTAACACACGTACTCGCGACGGGGATAAAGTTGCCCTGTCCCCGCGTTGGTGGGCGTCGATCACCACACGTACACACTCGGTCGGTGTAATTTTCCCCATCGAAAATTTGTATTTTATTCCGGGCCAACTTTATTATTTACAAACTTGCACACTTTCGCGTGAAAGTTATGCGATGCAAGCCGCGGATGACTTGGCCACCTGCCCGCTAAAACTTCCATCGCGATTTTCGCCAATATTTAAATAACGCTACTAATGACCCAAAACAAAAATTTTCCCTACCAGAGATATCTCCCGTGGCAAAAAGAGGAAACAATAGAGCGAAAAAATAGAGCTCTGTGCAAATTCACGCTCGACGTGCTCGCGACGATTGTTGACTCGAAATAAACGATCCCCGGGTATCGGAAGTCGTCAGGCAGGAAATCGAAATCGTTGATGTTTCGATCTCCATCGATGTGAATACCGCGAGAGTCCTCGAGAGCGAAAATAACGAAAAAGCGGCTAACGTAATTCAGTATTTAATCGATCGTAAATAAAATCGTTGACGGTCTTTAAAAATATATATTTACGACGTTTTTGCGGTATCGATTTGTTGGGAAAGAAAAAATTTTCTGGAAACGTGTAAACGCGGTTTATTCGCGAGTGGACGTTAAAAGCGAAATTAATGGACGGAGTATAAATTGCCGCGAGACGTGCGAATAATCCCGAACGATTATCGGAGGCCTTTGTTCGTTTCGCGTTAATTTATCGTATTTCCGCGAGCTCGGAACGGCTAGGAGTCCCTGGCTCGGTGCACTCTCTGTCGCGTTGTCATGGCCAATGTTTTCGGCAACGAGCGAGAGAGAAATATACCGCGACCGTCGGTTTAAAAATAAAGTCTACGAGTTGAGCCGAGAGCACTAGTTAACGCGAGAGCGTCACCACGACATGTGGGGACTTCGCGAGGAAAGCGCAAAACACAGCCAATTACTAACATCTTAAACCTGTCGCTCGCGTATCGTACTCTTTCGTGTTTCGCTCGTCTCGGCTCTAAATGTGAAATATTATCGTTTAAATACCCGCTAATTGAATTCTAACGGCGAACAAATTGAGTACACTAACAATGAGAAAAAAATAGAACCGACTAGTTCCTATACTGCCAACTTTTGACAGCTCGGTCAAACAATCGTCAGTTTAATAAAATATTCATTGCAGTTGAGTTCCGTCAAACATTCAAAGACTCGTTCATCAAAAACTTACCATTGTTTCCATTTACCAATTTTGACAGTTGATACAAGTCTCTAAAAAATTTGATTACCTAACTGAAAATGTAGTTGAAATTAATAATTATCTTCTTTATTATCTCGTATAGTAAGTATTACATAGTATAGTTGAATTCGATATTACTATAAAATCAATTTATTTTCTTTTCCAATTTTTTTTTTTTTATTTATTCGCTATAATTGGACCAAACGGATTAATTTCTTCCATTGTTCTTCACAAGCTTGATGGTTTTTTTTGCAGACAGGAATATCGGACACTATTGAACTACCGAAGACTGTTATTTTTTTAACAATGCGTTGCAAAAAAATGCGTTCCACCAGTCAAGTATTCCGATGCTATCGGAATAATATTTTGACAATCAATGCTATGTCAACCAATTTCTATCCAAACAAATTTCATTCTTATTACAAAATATTGTTTGGTATAGTATATAGGAATGTATATTTTTAGTTGGTTCGATCGATTATTTTTTAACGTATGCGTCAGCATCCGAGTAAAATAATTCCCAGCGAGAACAATTCGACTGTCCTTCGGTTGAATAAGGTGAGGAGGAGCGCGGATTTTCAATTCGCGCAATTAAAAGCGAATAGGCAACGAGCTCGTCTGCGTACACAGCAAACACGCAAGCGAGTTGATCGTCATTGATATAATGAAAATGCGGCTTATGTAATCGGGTAAGTGCGACCATTGTACGTATCCGTACGCTCTATAGCAATCCGCGATAAATACCGCGGAATGAAGCGCTGCTTAACGCAAAATTCCCGGCTATTCCGGGCATCCAACGAGAGAGAGAGAGAGAGAGAGAGAGAGAGAGATATAGAGAGTGAGCGAAAGAGAGAGAGAGAGAGAGAGAGGATCGAGTTCCACGGCGCTATTCGTTGTTCCGAGCCCCTGCAGCTTCGTTTCGGCAGAAATTAAATAATCGATATAGACGCGGAGCGTTCCGAATGCGCTGGGAATCGGGTTGAGTATCGACAGGTTATCACTAATGTTTGAAATTCTACACGGGGCTGGAGCGATTAATATCGCGTCCGGTTCGGTTAATTAGAACGGGCGCGTGTTTATACTACGTACATACGTACGGGGGACGGATTCATTCGAGCCCCGGACTCTGGCGTAATTATGTAAAACTTAATTATAACCTGGATTTCACGGGACTATCCATCCGGTTCGCGTTCCACGCACGGACACGAATTACTCGCCATTCCCATGTTTATCTCTACGGACGCTCGAGCACCGGCTAATCGGGTTGTCACGCGCCGCTCGTGTGTCGTACTTCCTCGCTCTTGGAGATTTATTTCGTAACTTCGATCCAATTTGCCGATCGGAGGTTTCTACCGATTTCGAGGTCGAGTCTTGTCGGGATCGGTGATCGCGTGAGAACGCTGGGTTAATCGGCGTATCGTTCCTACGATTAATGCTCTTCGTAATCAGAGGTGTCTACATTCAAATCACTCCCTGTTTGAAAATATTTACTCGAAGGAGAGTTTCAGAAAAATTGTATCTAGATATTTGGCTATATTTTGTGACAAGTTTGTCGCACTAATAAAATAGCTGATAACTATTAATTCAGCTGTACTGCATTCTGCATAGTTATTGATAGGACAAATGGAGAATCGACATTTTGACTCGCGAATTTAGAAAACTAAAATTTTTAAATGAGTCCTGTAGACTACTTCTAACATTCTAATGCTCGATCTTATATCAACTCGAACACAGCTGCTGTACCTACATTCCATTCCCTCTTTGTAAAAGATCCATCATGCTTTTTCTCTCTTCCTTTTTTTATATCTATCCTTTTCCCTCGCTCGTCCTCCCCTATTTTTTCCTCTCACAGCCCTCGCCGATACGGCACACACGAATGAACCGATTCGCCAATGCGAACGGCTATGAACTTTTTCTCGCGCTTGCTCAACGTTACGTTATTTTTTCCTCGTTCTCTCCTCCCCCCTCTCTCCTCTCTCTTTCTCTTCTTCTCGTATGTACAGAATATGATGCTTTGTAGACAAGCATTTTCATTGAATGAAGTATAAAATATTTTTAGTTTATCGCTGTTTGATGAATAGATTTTTCCCCAAGGGAAAAAACCAACATTAATACAAAGAATATTACACATGTTCGTGGAGGTACACTGTGAGCTTACACAAATCCGAGGTTCTCACGAAATGCGCGAATACGACCGCTCACCCGGAAATATTTTGCTTTCTACGCGACAAAATGTCGTTTGGTCTCTTGTTCATGGTTCGCGTCTTGAGAGAATGCTTTTTCAGAAAAGAGCGACGTGAAGAAAGAACGAGAGTGAGCGAGAAAGGGAGAGAGAGAAAGAATAGTAAGAAGAATGGCAGAGAAAAGCGTAAAAGAGCTGCAAATTACTTTTGATCATTTCGTATTTCGGCCACTTGACCCAGCGAGTACGATACCTTAAAAGCGCACGAAACTATCCCGTGGGAATTTCGTTGAGTGGCGCGGTCGAAGAGAAGACCCCGACCTCTCTCCTTCCTTCTCGCTGCTCCGTGAGAAGATCCTCTCTCCTCTCTCGCGCTTCTTCTACTCTAAGATTCTCGAGTACGATCTTTCAATCGTTTAATCCATCTATTTCTTTACGTCTCGATACTCTCTTTTTCCGTTGGGACCGGTATTCAATTTCTACACATTCCTTCTGCAGTTTAATTTTTCATTACAACATTAAATACCGTGTATTTTACACAATCGCGGAGAAATAATATATTATTATGAAACTCGAATTTTAATTCAGATTACAATATCTAACTTTGTAGACATTAATCATCCGAATGCGAAGCATCAATAAACGATTAATCGACCTCGTACGAATCATTCACCGAGTGTAATCCTTTCGGCGACAGCTAAAATCAAACTCTCTCAACTGTATCAAAAGAGATAATTACCATCATCGATTCGACAATCTCATCTTGCGCAACTCGATCGCATTATTGTCCCCAATAAACTATAAAGACCTTCGAGAAATTCCAATTCGAACGTCCGCAGCTGCGCAATTCAGTGAAATCGTACATCCTCGCTTGAAATGCATTTATTTCGCTAACTCATACATTTTCATTCATCCGATAGAGTTCTCTCGTGAAGCTCGCGAGCGCGGTGAGATTCTTCGACGGACGTTCCATTTAACGGTGCATTTTCGCCTCGTGTCCGGGCCGAGCAACTTTTCCTGCAATTCATCCATTCCACATTTTATATTCTGCACGCGTGTTGAACAAACAAAAAAAAAACAGTATGAACATTTAGAAATTATATTAATAGTGCAATTTGCTATTTTTAATGATTCTAAAAGAGCCTAATTATAAACGAATTATTATTACTATTTTAATTTACTATTTTTTATCAAAATATTAATTTTAGTACTCTTTGGTAAATATAACTATTGTAGTTTAATTTAAACTATAAAATTAGTAAATGTGATAATATTGTAGTTCACCATTTGACACAGTATAATTTTTACATGTGCAGAATCAAATTTCCTAAAAAGGGATCTTGAAGCAAACCAGAGATGAATCCGTCTGTTTTCTCGAGAATCCGAATATTCTCCACTCTTCAGATACTTAATTGAATAAAATCCATAAAAACATGAAACAGTAGAATTCCAACGAATTTTTAATCCTTAGTGGAAATGGAGTTGTGTGCTTCCCGGGTCAAAAAAATTGATCTGTTTACAAACTTATAATCCTTTTTAATTAATTTTATATTCTATTTTGAATACGAATTTGGTTGTTTTTTGTCCGTATTATTCTCATTTCAGACCAATTTAAGACTTTTTTATGACATTAGTTGATCGGTTTTTAATCGCCTTCAGATTAAAATCCGACTTTTTCGTCATTAACATTAATCTTGTTTTGTTCTAATAAGATTTAAGCAAAAAATTTTGTCTAAGTTCCATAATTAGTCTTATTTTGATCTTTCGTAATACATTTATCACACAAGTCAGTAGACCAAAAATAGATTAAAATGTACTGAATAGTTCAAAAACAGATCAACGAGTTCAAATATCGATCACTTAGATTAAAAAGTGAGCAAATTTTTCGACCCGGGTTAATATCCATACTTCTCTCTCTCTCATTCTCATACACTATATCCTTCTCTCCCTCGGCTATCGAGTATCTACCTTCCCCTTCAAACTTGCTCCCCACACCTCCCCCCTCGTCGCCCCCTCCCCCACTGCGAGACGCGCCGCGCGCTCGGAACGTGGCCCCCGACTCATTCAAGCTCGACTCGAGTCGAGCCGGGTCGACTCGGCTCGATTCAGTCGCGGCCTGGTGCGCGAGCTTGTATGACGGCGCGCGCGTGCGTTTTCTCTTTTTCTCTCTCTCTTTCTCTCTCTCTCTCTCTCTCTTTCACTTTTCTCCCGCAACACTCCATCGACCCTCTACACGCTCCACTTTCCAGCACCAAGGCCGGCTGCCTACCCTCTCGCGAACATCGAACAAGCTTCCCTTTTTCGGAAAAGAGAAAGTTTAAAAGTTCAAAAAATTGAAGTTTAAAAAAGTGCGAGATCAACCTGGATCTTTTTAAAAAATCAGTGTGTTTGGTATCAAGATGGTCTAGGGAGTGCTAGGAATTGGATTAGGGTTTCCTCGGAAGCAGTAGGTCGAAAGGAAGAAAGAGAGCGAGGATCGATTGACGGTGAGCATGAGGCCTGTCGCGAGGAAGGAGCGTCGTGGCATCGCGGCGTCGCGACGGGACTCGCGCGCTCGCGACGCTAAACGCGCCAGAATTCGACTAGCCGGTTCCACGAACTCGGAATCGCTCAGCGAGCTCTTCGTCGGGACGCCGCACGGTCTTCGACGTTTCGCCCCTCGCGCCTGAAAACTTATTTACGAAATGCTGAGATTTTAAAGTGCCAGTTTTGGTGGATAGAGTGCGCCGTAGAATTTTTTTTTTCAAAATTCGTCGAGGGATGTTGTCGTTACGAGAGACAACGACTGACTCGACTTGAACGCGAACGGAGCGGCGATCGTTGCGAGGTCCCTCCGTAAATCGCGATCGTTAAACCATCGTGACAGTGATGAACGTGTTTGGGATTTAGTGTGACGATAGGAGCAGTGGAAGCATTTTTGCGTGCCAGTGCGTGGTGATACTCGAACAGTTCTGTTTGTTTTCCTCGCGAATATCTGCCTACGTTTTAACGGAGTGCAAGTAAGTTTCGATCAGTCGAGGTACGCATTTTTCAGCAACCTCGTGGCTCGCAATAGTTTTTAATTAACAATATTCAAATGTTTACACCGGTACGAAAGTTCAGCGCCGGTAATTGGAAGCGATAATATTGCGAACGAGTTTACCAGGCCTGGAAAACTTTCAGAAAATATTTTCCAGGCTGACCTATATTTTTTTGCCTCGGGAGTGCAAAATATTCTCCGAGTTTTTTTTTGCGAAAACTGAGATAACGTATTCTTCATCGAGAAATCATTTCGAGGGGGTTTTCGAAAGGAAACACCGTATTATATTGTAAATCGAGGAAATGGAGAAAAGAGGGTGGGACAGATGTAGCGGTGGCTGCTATGTACTAACGGGAAAGCCGATATAACCCATGCGCCGAGGAAAATATCAAGAAAAGTAGGAATGAGTTCCTTATCTCCCTCTCTCTCTCTCCCTCTCTTCCTCTCAGTAGCTCACTAGCTCGATTGTTTACATTCTCGTGGTCACACATGCCTTTATAGTTCGCCTTCTATCGAACGATTCCCCAGGATTACCTGCCGAGTTATGGGAAAAGCGCCTTTTTCCAATTTTCTCTTCTTATTCTCGCCAAGACGTTAGTTTTTCCGATGCTCCCCGAGGAACGAGCTCGGCGATTTTCGTTATCTCGGGGATCTGCGAACTTCCTTAATCGAAAGGTCAAGATCGAAAGGTCGAGTGGCGCGTGTCGTGTCGCGGTTCGCGAAAATTGTCGTTATCGCTCGATCGCGATGAAAAAAAAGGAGGAAAAATACGCGACGCTCGTGTTGCAGACGAATAAAATGCACTGTCAAGGCCGCCGATGCGTCCGATTGCAAAGCCTGGGTTAAAAATAACGGACTGCGGGTTATATTTGGATCGAAACAAGGGTAGGAGGTAATTCTACGGAACTCGCGAGTCCGTTTAAGAAATGAAGAGTTTTCCTCGATTCTCCTCGAGGATTTTCATGTAGGACAAAGTTTTTCGGCTAAATAATTTTGTTTACCGATCCGGCCGGATGAAATTATGCTTATTTTTAGCGACACCCGGCACAACGAGTGTCGTTCGCGGTTACGCCTGACAGTTCCACTGAACGCAATTCATATTAGAGTACTCTCTATATTTATCCGTCCTCTCCCTTTCGTCAACCTCGAACAAAAATCTGTGAATCGAATTCTGAGGCAAAATGTCGATTTTTTGTTTATTAATACTTTTTCACTGTTATACACTCCTAAAAAACTTATGGGGATACTCGTCATTTTCGATTGATCAGACTTGATTATTTCTAGCCGTGATACAGCTGCTCGAAAATGACGAGTGTCCCTTTAATTTTTTGATAAGTGCACAACATCGAAAGGGTACCATTAGGGCATACAGCGAATCAAATTTCGATTTGAAACGGAGAAGGAATTTTTTACAACGAAAAAAGGAAGAGTCTAGCTTCATTACATCTAATTGACTTTTTACCCATTTTTAATTCCATCCTATCTATCAAATTCGCACTTTAGTCACTGCGGGAAAAGATGACAAAGAAAAATGTAAAAAACAACGATACACAATATTGTTTACACCCGGCGCGGGATATCTGTCGATGTAATGAGGCTGGGAAGTGTCGCGGTTATATACCTGTAATCGTCCCGGCAACGGCCAATCATCGGCGGTCGCAATTAAGCGGTGCGTGTTGCTCGTGTGTCACGAAGAAACTGACAATCGAAACGCAACGTTGCATTACCGCGTATCGACTTTCTCATTAGGAGTCATTCTGAGTTTACGCACGTGTATATTGCATTGCGTAAGACGTTGAAACGAAAAAGAACAAAAAATATAATAAAAAGAGGTAGAACCAGTTGACACGGTCAGCGAGCTCGCTATCTACTTCGCTATCGCAAATTTTACGAGACTTGGTAGTTTTCGAGAATTGGATTTCGATTTACGTGTTGAATTAGAAGCTCGAGATACGTGGGGACTGTATCGTAAACAAAACGCTAACCGTGAATTATCGTGACCGTCGGTAAAACTCGAACCGGCCATTAAAACTGCGAGTCGATCCGGAAACGAGCGTAATCCACTCGTATTATCTTACAGCGGCTAGGTGGCTACCTAGCCGCGCGCGTCCGTTTGC
>NCVS01000846.1:49463-76569 GCA_003055095.1 Goniozus legneri
GGGGGGGACTGGACCGAGAAAATTTTCTTGGTACACTCTTCGAAATTAATAGTTTGATTCAATCTTTTTGTCGGTTCTAAAAAGATGCAAATTATATAATAAAAGTAATGATACTTTGCTATTATTTCATGGTCGAACCTTTTCCGAATCTCAAAAATAGCAAATAGGACTATTCATTTCTCCGAGTAACGTGCAACGAATGATCGCGTGAACTACTCTCGATGATCAAGGGAAGAGTAATAAATCGCGCAGAAAAATTGCTTTTATTAGTAGCGAATATCGACTCTCGAATAGCAATTCGGCGGGTGTACTCGATGCGATACTATCAATCGATTTCGCGGGTTTTGATTTATCGCGACATCTCGCTCACGACGTACCATCACGCGAGAGTATCGCGTCTGAAAATCGCGAAATGTATTTTCGTGCGGGAGTCATCTAGCGATTCTCGAGTTTACGCGAGAGTCGGTGCGTAACGAAAATTGAACCCAGAATTCCGACTCAACCTTCGACAAACGCTCGAAATAACAATAGATGCGTGACAACCAGCGAGGAACGGCACTTTGCGTGTCTCGTCTCTCCTCGAGCGCTTCTTGCCAAAACAAAAACAGCTGAGCGCTATCAATAAACATCGCCATGAATTTAATTCGCGTACTTCTCTCACACGCTCTCTCTCTCTCTCGTTCCCTTTGTCTCTCATTCTCTACTCTGACGTCTGCCGACGTCAAAAGGACCTCAACGAAATTTCTCCGAAAAAAATTTTACAATTCCCACGCTCTCCATTTGATTTTGTTTTTCGCGAGAGCAGCTGATTTGCATGATACCATCACACGAATTTTGTCGTTTTACGGTGTCAAAAATGTCTGATATTCAAATGAGAAAATTTTACATACAGTCGGGAAATTCCTTCAATATTTCTCTATTTTCCAAATTGAGAGAGAGAAGTAAAAGTTTATACATTTTTAGTTGTTACAAAAATTATATTTGTTAGAATTTTGAGTGACACTGTTTCTCTTCCTCTGTCTCTCTGTCACTTTCTCACTCTAATGCTCTCGAAATCGAACTCGACGATAAAATCGTTACACCCGCGAAACGTACTTATACCCCGACGCGTGGAGTGTAAACACGAGATTTACGCAGACCGTCTGGCGCCTGAAATAGAAAACCGTATGGGAAATAAAGAGCCTGCGCCGGAATGCTCGACGCTATATACCGGCTATTTCAATGACACATTAATTCGCCTCACGTCGACTCTTTTACGCAGGTGCGCTCGCGATCGGTCACGTGCGTCAATGAGTCTCATTTTTCGCTACGTTTCACGACTCCCTATGAAAGAAAATCTTTTCTGATAGAAAATCAATTCATCGACAATCGTAACCACTGCAACGCGTTATGAGAGTAAACAAGCCCTCGCGAGCTTTTGTAACTCTCTCGCCACGCGACGTGCTCTTATCGACCCTGTTGTTGCTACACCCTAGTTTTCCGTGCTTCCTGAATTTTCCTTGGAAAATTGTTGAACTTTTTACACATAATTCCTAGGTTCTCCACGGAAAGTTATTTTTCGCGTTTCCAAAATACTTAATATCTTAAAATTCTTGACTTGAATTTTATGAAAACATTTATTTTTGACTCAAAAAAAGAAAAAAAGATGCCAGAACTAGAGGTAGACGTGTGACCGATACCAGTTACTCGAAAATTTTCTTCATACATATCGGGTGAAAAACGCATCCTCGCATTTTTCAAGGTCCAACGAATAGGCCAGTGTCGATAAACTCTTATCTCGCTTTCGCGCATGGAATGCCGATAAAGGCCATCGAAGAACAAAACCGTGCGGGGGTGAGGGGTCTAGAGAGTGGAGGGATAAAAACAGTGGGCCATATTATATGTGGCTTCATTGTTCGGGACGTCTCGTGTCAGTTGGCGCGATGAAAGTTGGCGTGGACGGTTCGTTATTGGTTTTCCAATAAAACCTGTGTATGTATATATGTATGGATTTATAGGTACACGAGGAAATAAAAAGAGGACGAACGAAAATTTTCTTTCCACTCTACGAGTCTCCAACGTGGCGTCTTTCTTGTTCTACATAGCTTCTGGTTTCCTTTTTTTCATCGTACGCATACGATCAATAAGCCAGGCACGCCGAGTCGGAAAACTCGTCGTATTATTAGTAAAAGCGCTTGGGTAAATAAACACGTCGGATGTGTGCGCAGTGTGTGTGTGTGAGTGAGAATGAAAAACAGAGAGAGGGATAGAGAGAAAGGGAGAGAAGGAGAAAAAGGGAGCACGATGATTGTTCGCATTTTCAATATATTTAACCCCTTCTATCCCCCTCCTTGTGTGTATTTGTATTTCTTTATTTTTCTCCTGTTTTTACGACATTGGCTGTGAAAACTTTGGTACGAAAACGTCTTGGGAAACGGGGCCGTTCGTTATCGGTTTCCCGGGTATTGTTTCATCGACCTTGTCTGTTCGCATTGTTTCCGTTTTCCCCTGAAAACCAGGAGAGAGGGAGAAAGTGACGAGAGGAAAATCTTTTTCCTCTCTGAAAAACGAACAAGTATTTTTCAATTCTGTCGTGACAATCGTATTTAACGATTTCAGCATTTAGATGAGCAAATAGGTGTTAATGATAGGAATAAGTTATAACGGATCAACTCTCGAGGCTCGTTACATTCTGAATCACTGAGACGCGTTTATAGTTGAGTGCCGAGACAGAGATAGAGATAACAAAATATACAACCAATTTGGTTTTTATGCAATAAAAATTAAATAAAAACAATTAAATGAAAAATTGTTAAAGCAAAGGTGAAATCTTCTTCTTAGAATTTAGGCCGATCCTGTCAAACAATAATTTCCCATAGGAAAAAAATAAAAATTCTTCAATTCGTATCTGTCGATTCACTTTTCTAATTCGTGTTAAATCAAAATAGTATATAAACAGAATTGGGTGTATTTTTTTCGGTGGTATACACGATCGAAATTGGTCGATTGTATTAATGAACGTTATTACCAGCCACACCACTCCGCCTTTTAACGATCCGCATCGTTATCGTTAATCACGGCAATTTGTATTCTCGATCGGGAATTTAGCGGCCGGTGCGTAATCGTTCTCCATTAATGCGCCCGTGTATCTTTTCTCGCGCAACCTTGAATTCGGCCTCTCTTGGCTCACCGAAAATTACGAATTACGTTCGCGATATGAATTTCCAGTTGGCACAACGAATGCTTATTTAGCATAACAAGTTCGTATTTAACATCACGGAGAGCATTGTGCGGTAACGCGTATAACATGAATCATTCAGGTGTAGCACTTCTAACCGCGTGGTATCGGTATTTAAGAGAGGAATATAGGATGGGGAAAAAATAGTATGAAACTACAGGATGCTTCATGAAAATTCGAATATTCCTTACTCTATTGTGTGGTCAAACAAAAAAAAAAATAGAAGAATGGAAATGGCAATACAAAGTTTGCTCTCTAAATCAATTTTTCATTAAACTTTTTCGAGCTTTGAAAAAATTTTCAGTTTGCTGTAAATTCATCGCACTGCTATATCGGATATCCGGAAAAAATTATGCATTCCGTGCTCTCCGCGCAACTCGTTTCTCGATCTTTACCCGGAACATTTCCCCCGGCGATATCATCGTGGAAAAGTAGTTGCTCTCGCGCGGCTCGTCAATTCTCGCTAAAACGAGAAACGGAATTCAGTTTTCGACCGAAATTCTCGCAATCTTCGTTATTTCATATTTGCTCTCGATGGCCGCCTCGGATTAATGGGATGAACCTTTTCAAATATATTTCTATTCGTAATATCGAGAATAGAAGTTATTCCTGGGCTCGATATTTCAACGGATTTATACCCACGCGCTGAATTAATTTACTCCACTTTTAATTTCTCTCCAACTTCTCGTCTGAAAAGGAAAAGATACTCTCGTTTAATCATGTAAAATTGGAATCACGGTGTTTATCGACGTTTCTCCAAGATACGCACACAGGCTTGTTTTGGCGTTTCGACCTAATAAAGCGATAATGTTCTCTTTAATTAACGTCTGTATAAAAAATTAAGACGAGCGGGAAAAAATGGAACAATTTTCACAGACGGCGAGCTTTCGCTATTTATTTAAGCGATGACGTCCGCGACGAAGATAAATCGCTCTGCGCGGGTTACGCCAAAAAGTGTAATTATTCGCTGGTGGTGGGGATTTGCGAGAAAGATTATCGCGTTCGGCTTCTGTACGCTGTATCCGTATACAATCGTGGTTTTGTTTCAGTCGCAAATAGTTTCGACGTTTTCCTACCGCGAGAAAACAAAGGTGGCAGGATGGAAAAATTGACGGGGAACCGGAATTGGAACGAAAGGAAAGCTTTATCGTGTTCGCCAGCGAAAAGCGTGAGAGAGCGCGCGAGTTTACGGCGACGATAAATTGCAGCGCCGAAAGTTTAATGCACGTAGAGAAAATCGGTGGGTACGTTTGGGAAGCGGATGCCTCCTTCTCACACCCCGTAGGCAATTACAAAACTTCACGCGCGGCCCGCTCGAGTGAATATAAAAAAGTTTCCCCAAGTACGATTTCGCGGATGGCACGAAGAGGCTCCATAAAAAGAAAATTTATCGATTCGAATACAGGAGGTTGATTTACATAAAATTCACATAACGTTCGCGAAATTAAATTTTATCGACCGCGCGCGCGCGCGTAAACGTAACTTTTTTAGAATTTCTCTACAGCAGAAAGATAGCAGACAGATAGTAAAATAGGGAAAAATCATAATCGGGAGTAATCAAAGGTATATATTTTATTTATCAATTGCTCAAAAATTCAATAGAATAGGAAAAAAATAATTAGAATATAAAGTATTGGGAGCATTTTGAATATCGCATAAGATCGAAATGATTCTGAGCGCTGTGTATGTATGTTGATTAAAAGTGGTTTCCTCACGTGTTGAGTGTTTACGATGATCTATCACGCGGGCAAGGAGCTTATACTCGTACTAAGGTACAACGAACAATGCGCCGAGCAGGAATAATGCGTTAACCTTGCACGTTGCAGCGGCTTGAATGGGTGCTTGATCGCCGTCGTGTCACGAGTCGTTTTGTCATTCACGCTCTCGCGACTACGTCTCAAACGTCGCTCTCTACATGCAATTTTCACCGCGAGCCACCCATTCGCACTCGTCGAATCGGAAACGCTGAGAATCCTTCCACTTCTACCTGGAAACTCGAATTACGTTTCGTTAGGTTAGTTGATTTTCATTCGCCCTCAATGATTCGGAAAAATGGTGACGATTTACATACCGAAACTTTAAATTGCCAATTAGAGTTTCTACTTTTTTTTTATGTAGAGATACGCTACGCCTTAACGAGATTGTAAGTGTACCGGTACACTATCGCGAAAGTTAGTTCGCCGATAAAAATTGCAGCATTGAGTGCACCTGACGGGGGTGACTGGGTCGAGTCTCTCCCGCTTTCTTTCTCTCCACGTTTCGCCAGACGTGGACACGGACGTATAGCGACGCAAAAGGAGCTCGAGAGATAAAACTCGTCATGAGTTTGTTTTTGCACTGTTTTCGTGATTTCTTCGTGCGTGCGCGTACAGGAGAAGAGAGAAATATGAACCCGGATACTTGATATAGCGAGAGGAATAACGTCGGTTCTTGTTTCGCGGGGGTTCTCGCGAAATTAAATTTGCGCCCGACGAAAATGTCAAGGCGAGCTCGCGCGGGAACCCTTCGCGCGCGGTGAGATCATATATTTATCACGTCGTCGAGTAGGAGAGAGCTCGCTCTCTCTCTCTCTCTCTCTCGCTTATCTCTCCCTCGACGAATATGAATTCACATTTTCACTTCGGCACATTACCCGTCCATGATTTCAACTCCCCGGCTTTCGCTGCTCAACCCCTTTTCGGGATTTTGGATGCGACGATGTCGTTTGTCAACGCGACAGATATTGCCGTGAAGTTGATTATATCTGTTATCGTAAAATTAGAAATTTTTTCGTGAATAAATAAAATCATACACCGAAAGAAAAATTTGCTGAATAAACTGAATGCGAATTCCTGTACAGGTGGAATGATATTCCGTGGGATAAAAATGAATTATTAAAAGAAAGTGGGAAAATTGTCGAGAAGAACAGTTTTACTTAACTGTCAGAGTTCATTTCAGAATAGAGATTCTTAATTGACTAAAAATTTTCCTCAGTATAATCACAAAACCTTTCTTTAGTAATGTAGTGATCAGTATTTTCACCTGCTGCGAAAACGGGAATATTTTTTATCAAACAGTCAAATGATTCTTTTGGCAGCATACGTATGTACTCTTTAATTGGTCCAAAAAAATTTCTTACTGTACTATCCGAGATAAACAACTGTAATTATGATTGACATTATTGGAATCGTACTTGACAAAGTACAGTACTTTCCGGAAATTTATTCTGAACTATGACAGTGTTCAAGTTTGTGTCGTCGAGCTGCCAAAATCGTATTAGAAGGTGGGCTGGGGCGATTCGCGCGTTGTCATTAGAACGATACGTGGCTTGTGGCCAGAATCATCGCATTACCCGCGAGGCCTTCCGATCCGCGCCTACTGCGACGTTTTCGGTCGCGTTATTCGAAATTCGTGACGAGCTTTTCAAAACAATTTTTGACAGTATGCAAAAATGATCAAAGTGTCAATAATAATACTTGGGTAGAATATTCATGAGAAATTAATTTCAATGAATTGAAGATCTGACGTAGTTACATATTTGCCTATAATGAAATATGTAATTAATATAAAAATTTTATTACAATTTGTCAAAATTTTTTTAATTTGTTTCATAGGTATCTTATTAGAAAAGCTTTTTCTTATTTCTTTATTTTATTCTTGAACAAGAGAACTAGCGTCAAGCTTCCTTTTACGATATTCATCATCCCAACCGCATGAAATTTATTAATACTCCACAGAGAGCGACATCAAGCCCACTAATAGATTACGACTCCTCGCTAAAATTGCACGGATTCGTTATTTTGTCTTTGGATACATCCAAGAATAAATCGCGGTGTGCGCGAAAGATGTTATTTCGGGTTATATGACCGTTTGATGAGTTCGTAGATCTCGAGATATCCCACTTCGCAAAAAATGTATCAATAATGTATGAATCTCTTCTGATTTCAGGAAGGAGACAAGAGATCCCTAAGACTGCGACAATCGTGAATTTATAAAGTAAGTCAGAGGTGAACTGTATTATAAGCTAATGAAATGGAGATCTACGTTTTAAAAATAATCACGGACATATGAAATCCATACGACATTGCCTGGTTCAAAACATAATTTCTTGTTTTGATTTAAAAACAGTTGAAATCAGATTTAGTCTTGAAAAGGCCACTTCAGGTCTCATTTCTTGACTCGGATATACCGTAAATACCGAGGACCATTTTATTATGACCTATGACTATTCGATTGGCCATTATTCACTTGAGGGAATACGCGTCCTCACTGATTCCCGCGCATACGTTCTATTCTCGAGTCGAGTAAGATTTCCTTGCCCCGAGAATTGACCACTTCTGGGGTATAACGACTCAACGATTGAAACACGCGACTGACTTAACTCGTTAAGAGTAGCGCGCACGTGATATCTCGGCAATTGATTCGTTACGAGCCGATAGATCTCCTACTTGGAATTTTCATATCGGTTTCGCGATATTCGCCGCAAGAATGTTCTACCGAGGAATTTCAGGCTGTATCTCGGCAAGTGAGAGTAAGAGAGGGAGGGAGTGAGAGATCTAGGCACGTTCGAGGAGGTTTTGTGTTCGCGGATCGTTTCACTGGGCGCATCAAAAGGGAAGAATCGAGGATCGATGGGCGGTTCTCGCCTTTGATCTTCGCTCGAACGTCAAAGTAAATGGCGCACTCGATTACTCGACACTCCGTGCAACGATAAAATTTTCATCCGCTTCTCGGCCTTATCGATCTTGTCTAACGAATTAATCGATCTCGAGATTGATTGATTATTCAAACGCTATAGTCTCCTCGGTATTTCACCTCACGTTTCCCCGATTTTTTTATGCACGAAATCACATTCTCGGCTTTCCGGCCGTTTCGCATGTCGGCGGGCCGTTAGTTTTTTTTACCGGATGAGATTTTTCGAGGGTCGTCGACCTCGAGCACTGCAATACGCCACGTACAATTTCGTTCTTTGGAGACTATTTCATTGTAAAATATGAGTAAACAGGGAACATTCACAAGATTTCTCCTATTCATAATAATTTTAAATCACTTATTTAAAACAAATTTTGAAGTTATAATAATTTTTATATGAAAAAAAAAAACGAATTTCACGTTAAATTTAGGTGCATATAATAATTTATTCTATATAATCTGTGACGTGAAAGTCAGTATTTGGCTATTTTGACTGCTATAATTTGATACTAAGAAATGAAGATTTAAACTCGAACCGAGGGAAATCCAATTTTTAATCGAGGTCAAGTCAGAATCGCGAGTGTAAAAGTCGATTGGTTACATTTTCAGACAGGTGGCCCCAGGACGTTGAGCTCGGTCGTCCAATGGCGCGCCGTTGTCACAGCCGGGGGTCCAAAATCGATATTCGGCTCTAAAGCGGAAGTACCCGGCGAGCGTACGCGAAGCGCCGTTCTAGTTTTCCCACTCTAGTGTTGCGGCCGGCCAGTGATTACTCGCCGTAGAGAGAAAAAAAGGAAGACGATTTAAATATCTCTCCAAATATCGAACACCGAGCGATGAAATTCGCAGTGGCCGTTGTTTTATTCATGAGGAACACATTCGTCATGGCTATGAAAACTTAGTTATCTTGAAATTCATTTTACGTGGAGCACGTCGAGCTCTATATCATTCGTATCGATAGCGTTTCGTGTATTTTTTTTTGTTTTCTTTTTAATTACTCCATTTTATCTGGCTGGCTCGTTCCTCTTTGTCGCGTATATCGGGGACGGATCGATTAAAAAATGCCAATTTGTAGGCTGAGTGGGAAATTCGAGGCACTCGCTTGACTGACGAAACTAATTTCGCGGAGGTCTTCGGTGCGACAAATTTTATCGACATTCGACGATCGTCGGGGGGATTTCTGGAGTTTTCGCGCCGACACTTTTGTAAATCGATTTTGCTGTTTCGTTAACTGTCACTGACTAATTTCAGAAAAAAATGTTAAGGAATATATTAACAAATACCAAAGATACACAGAGAGAAGAGACAAAATGTTTGGAAACTTCACTGTAACGCAAGTGATTAATAGAAAGTATGTTTCGATATTTCATACAATTTTCCTGATATTCCTCAAATAAAAATATCAGAAAATTAAAATTTTCCTTTTTTTTCTATAAAGAAAATTTATATTATTTCTTGATACCCGGCATTCAAGTGTAACAATATTTTTACCAAAAATTTGTCTCGGTGTACGGGAAACGCGTATAGTGGGTTTGATTTATTCGCCGTAATAGCCATGGATATCGAATGCCTGTAATTTCATAGAACATCCCGTTCGCTCGAATGGAGGACAAACAAATTAAGCCTCTCGGGAGCAAATTGTTATTTGTACAAGATCGCCTCGTGGCAATACCCACCCACCGTCAAAGCATCAACGGGGACGTATTCAATACGAATCGTTAGACTTGCATATAACTCTCTCTCTCTCTCCCTCTCTCTGTCGAGAATACGTACCGTTTGTTCGGATAAATCGGGTGTATACATTGTTGTCAGTGCTTGCTGTAGGATTATTTGCGCGTCACGCATGCGCGCGAGCCTCGGCCCGGACGAATTTGCAAAACCATATACGCTGGTTTCACGATGTGACGCGTACTCGCGGAAAATGACGGACGCTATAACGTGACAATTCGTAATATCGACTGCATTTGGAAAATTGTTCAGATGCTTCAATGGATTTGCTGGAGGATACATGCTATTTCTGGAAATATGCCGCGCGTGCATTGCGTGTTGACCAAACATCTTATAAATTGAAAAAAAAAGAATAAAGTAGGGAGAGGGTCGCCTAAGCCCTCCGGTACGCCGATATCGATTCCAGTCGAGTCACCTCGCGTTAAGGCCGAGAATCTCTCTCTCTCTCTCTCTCTCTCTCTCTCTCTTTCTCTTTCTCGCTCTTTTTTTCCTTACTTTCATTCGCACGCAATTCCCCGTGCAGCTCGCAATTACGCGAAAAACACGAGGTGCCACTTCTTTCGTACATTGAATCAGCGATTCGAGAACGCGAGGCCATTAACGCCTCAAGGCCGCAAGATTTTTGAGTCGCTCGCTATTTTCTCTCGAATGAAGAGAACAGAAAGAAAAGTTTCTTTGAATTCAACCAATTTTACTTCTTTCAAACAAATTTGGGTACTGGCATAATTAAAACAGATACTAGTTTCGTTAAATCGTATATTCGATTTTGAATTTTAAATAAATACCTTATCCACGGAATAAATATGATCAATATCAATATTTTTTGACAAAAAAATTAATGTTTGATGGTGTGTATAAGCCGAATTTCCGTTTATTTATTGAAAACGTTACACACAAACAGTAAGCCGAAAAAATTTCATTTTGTGATTTCTCTTCCCCTGAGTAATCGAAATCGTGACTAAATCATTTTTCCCTGATTTTTTTCTTGTGTAATCGTTCGACGCGTTGCGATTAACAATTTCTGTGTCAATTTCGCGTTTGTTTTTGGTACGGTGAAAATATTGGGAGTTAACGAACCCGTAATATCGAAAGCAGGACAGGATAATTGGCACTCTCGATGGTCTGGCTACAGCGCGAGCGATGAAATTGTAACGACGCTCTATCATTATTGGTTTAGCGCCATTCCGCCGTCCGGCCATGAGATAAGGCACTGATTAGAGGGACGAGTGCTTCCGGTTGTCGGGGAGGCGCATAATAACCCGTCGACTCGTATCGCTCGTAACTTCGGATTAGCGTCGAGCGCTCGCGCGTGTTTTTTTTATACGAGATGAGAGCATTTTGCCCACTTCTACTTCTGCTCTACGATTCACTCGATTCGACTTTTTTACGTTCTTTGTTTTTATTTCTCATGGACGTTTCATTCGGTCGTTTTACCTTTCTTTTTGCTCCATTCGCGTTCCTTATAAAAGGCGAACTGACCTGTCCTTTATGGCTGTTCGGTACTCTCTCTCTCTCTCTCTCTCTCTCTCTCTCTCCCTCTCTCTCTCTCTCTTCCTCTCTTTCTCTCTGACGATAAACACCGCGCTACAATATGTTCTGATACTCGAAGAGATCAAAGGGAGCACAAACTTGTTGTGTTTTTTCCCCTCTATTCGGTCTTACGGATTTCGCGTTCCCGCCTTATGTCGCGATCGTTTTCAATCACCGTAAATACCGCTATCCGTTCTAGAGTGATACAGAGAGCAGAATAATCGCAATGTAAATTATTAGACCAGCAATGAAGTTGGAAGTGACGGAGAAAAGTACAATAGTGTCAGTTGAGCGTTTTCTCAGTTCAATCGCAATCTTTCTAGTCTCGATATTTAAAAAAAAAAAAACAGAAATAACAGCGGCAATGAAGAAGTTGCAGAAATAAAATTGACAAGTGGAAGAGAAGGAAGTTAGTGTAAGAGAGTTTTGAAAATTGACAAGTGGAAGAAACACCGATAGGAAAATTCTTGTTAGCTCGAAGAACTCTCGATGAGTATTTTTCACGACACGTTCTTCTCCCCTCCTCGAATTTCAGGGCACGCTTCGTTCCGGAATACTGGCTCGAATTTTTTTGCATTCCCCTCCCTTCGCGTATCGTCGCGTCGTCGGGTATGCATTCCGCATGACGTCACGCAAATCCCCTTTTTATAGCCGTACGCTATTTTTACGTAATCGAAGTCTGATACATAATGCCGCCGTAAAGTCAAGTACGATCGTGCTACACGTACACGTTCGGTATGTTGTTTCGTTCCGCGTCCTGTTTACATGCGCTATTCTAGGTATCCGATTTCTCCATTCGTACAGATAAAACGTCGCTCATTTTTTTTTCGCCAAAATTACGCAACCGCGCCGTAAAGTTCGTACGGAATCAGCCGACCCGATGTTCTCGACTTCCGTTTCGATACCTCGATCGTAAAAAAATACTCCTCTTCGCGAATTTTTTTATTTCTTCGAACGTAAGGTATTTTTTTTTATTTTATTTTCTTTGAACGTAAACTAATTACTAGCGGCGCAACTCGATAAACACATTGTCGCTCCGAGCGCAATCTTCGTCATTGTTTTTCCTTGGCGACGTTGTTGCGCGTGTATAGAGTTCGCTGTGAAAAAAGCGAGATATTTTCTACTCGAATTACTCGTTAGAGCACAGTCAAGTAGATGGTGAGCGTGTTTGTCGGTTAAGCAGATATAACGAGGAGAGAGGCCACCTTCGACCCGAGCGTGCACGGATTTGGCACAAAATAGAAAATAAAATATAATCGATAGGTAGATGTTTTCGCTACACCAAGAGAAATTCAGGGTCCCCGAGTTTGAACCACGATCACGTTGTTCGTGTCTTGACGAATCGAAAAATATTGATTCGTATCAATGAATAAATCATCAATAATGATCATAAATCGATCTTTTTGTAAATACAAACAATTATATCAACATCGAGTAAACTTTTGCATATTTAATCATTGGAATGTTATACAGTTGTAGTTATGTGGCAGGTACAACAGTGTGTTAACGTAACAAAGTTGCCTCATGAGACTAATCAAAATTTTGTTCGAAACAACCATTTTTTTCATGACAATTTTCAATTTAGCTTTGCATGGGCGTGATCAATTTCATTGACGCGTGCACTCACGCGTGTTCGCATAGCTCGGCGCGTTTTACATGCTCTCTTTCGACCTCCTCGTATATTCGAATGAGTCCCATTCTAAGACATATATAGATATACACGTTTTTCGTATCGACGACGAGAAGTCAAGTGCTCGACGCCCGACGGTATTTTCCCCGAGAATCCGGAATTACTCGCGAGAAAATGTACGGCGTAGTTCGACTATCGATCACTCCCGTACGACGACGTAGACGATAGTGGCTTTCATCGCGGTCGAGAGAAGTCGTTCTTTCTTTCCTTCTTTTCTCGTCGTACGCGCGCGCGCGAGCTTGTTCGCTCGAATGCACGAAAATTTCTCCGAAGGAGTTGGAGTGAAATCGCGCATATCGTTAATCTCGAACGCCATGCCGATTTTACGCTCCTCCTACTCCGAAGCACGCATGCACGACCGATCCTGGATGGAAATTTCGTTTCGTGAGAATAATCGCGTCCTTTTAGATAGGAATGAGTATGAAAAACGATGTGTATTGTGAGAAATTTCTCCAGCTCGAATTTCTGTAGAAAATTATATTAGTAGATTCTAATTATTGTACTAAAACTGTACTATATTTTAATGCTAAAATTTCTTGAATGAAATAAATAATTAAATCCAAAGAAATTTTCCCTTACTATAGAAATATTTCTAGGTAATTCGTGAAAATATTTTAAGAAAAATTCCTAGATAAATTACATTTAACTACTATACTTAATTGGACTTCGTACACTTCACATTTGAAATATAGCAAATCAATATCGACAAGATTTTCCAGAAATGGAGAAGCATAAATATTTCAGAACGAAACATAGTATCGACGGAATGAAATCAGCAGTGTGGGAGTCCAGTTTAGAGCTCGCATGCCGAATATAGGCGGTAGCCGATAGGTATCGTATGTATTTGCTGCGCGTATGAGCGAATAGAGCGCGGACGTATAATCACGACGAGCTCTGAACGCTATCCGGGACCGAATAAAAAATCGCCAGGCTCATAGATTATTCATTCGGATGATTAATAATTCGCAATTAATAACAGTCGTTGACTCGAACCCGTTATAATTTTCAATCTGTGCGAGGGATAGAGAGAGAGAGAGAGAGAGAGAGAGAGAGAGAGAAAATATCTATCGGTACAACTTTTCTTCCCCTTTTTCGGCGCGAGACTCTCATTACGCACGTTTAACGGGTCTGGAAAAAAGTTTCCTCTCGTTCAGCCGAAATTGAATGAAATTTCATTCACCCCCAGCGACTAATGTAAGAACGAGTGGCTCCGCTTTTTCTCGCAAACTCGGCAATTTCATTAATGCCCCCATAAAGCCGTCGATGATTCGGTCTGATCTGGATCTCCTGGCGGGTATATAAAGGTATACACGTTGCTGGGAACTCGCACGAAAAGTCCGAGGAACGCGTGGTGCGCGAGCACTTTCGAAACTCGTCTCGCGGATATCCAGCAACTTATAGAGATGTGTGTGCTCGTGGAAGAGAGAGGGAGAGAGGAAGACCGAGATAAAAAGCAGAGCACGAGTCCAAACGACTCGTTCTCTTTCCTCTTTTCTCTTCCCATTTTTTTTTGCGTCTTCTCGCCCACGTCATTAACCTCCGTTGAAAAAAACGATTCTGCTTTGACTCTTGAAAGAAACGATAAAGAATTTAATATGTTTTCGAGGAAAATTTTGATTGTAAGAGAAAATTTTGTATTTAGTACTCTTTTCTGGAGAAAAGAATTTTCAGATGGTATCATTTTGAAAATTCGTATCAAACATGCTTAATACTCTTGAACGGAGTAAAGTGGCGAATAAAGTGGCGCTATTCTAGTTTTACGGAGTCTTAATTCCTTATCGGAGCCGAGACGTGTCCTCGTGGGTGTTTTCCTTCGTTCTTCCTCTCGGTCGGCTGAAAATTTCACTCGTCGCGGAACGAGACGACACTACTATATACGAGTCGTTAAACGGCGGTGCTGGCAACGACTGCGAGCGGTCGGCAGCCGTTAATGAGCTCGCGCTTTCGCTAACTAAAGGGGAGCAAGTATGTATGTGTGTGTGTGTGAGAGAGAGAGAGAGAGAGAGAGAGAGGAGAGTGGAAAGGAGGATCGCGATAAAAGCTTAACGATGAAATATATTTTCACACTTTACGCGAGTGGAAGAGAGAAATAGGGAGAGTCAAACGGTTTACAACGCACTTTGTCAACTATACGTACGCGTCGGGCATGAATCTTCCGTTACCGTATTATCGCGGTTAAGCGCGAGAGGGAAAACGAGGAAGCGCAAATTATACGTGTCGCGTAATTGACGCCAGTTGAGCGACCTTTTTCGCTGATTTCCTCTTGTTCTTTCATTTTCGCATCGGTTCTTTTCTCTCTAGCTTCTGTTTGCGTAACGGGTAAACCATCTCCCGACAAGAGGACGTAATTTTTGATTTATTAAGAGGTGCAGTTGAATTAAGTACCTATTAACAAATGAATATGAGTATGAAAATATTATTCTTTCGTCAAATTGGGCTGTCGCTAATCAATACGAATATATGTTGCATGTTATAACGTAGTTAATTCATTTATTTATCGATTTACATCCTGTCGACAAGTCACAACAAAAATGACACGATTTTTCGAAAATTGCTTTTTTCAGATTGGCAGTTTTCGCGAACATAACGAATACAAAATCGCGGACGTCCCATTATTACCGCTCGCACGGAATTTCGCGGATCCGATTCGAGCGCTTTGCGGTCAATTAACCGCGAAACTTTTAACGAGCCCTCAATTTCGCAGTCGTTTGGCCGACGAGGGATACGCGAGAGCGAGCGTTTGCAAAATGAATTCGTACGACAGCTCGCGGTGACGATCCTACGTATAGCCGAAAATCTCGTTTTCCGCCGGTAAAAGCTGCGCTAACGCGTTTATAATAACTCATGCTCGAGGGAGTTTTTACGACGCGCGAGTAATATCCCACAGCGATTGCCGTTCGATCGCAAAAGGAAGAGGAAATGAACACACGCGTTTGTACGTATTGACTAAGAAAAAACTACGATCGCGAGTGGGATAAAAAATCTCGTTGAACTGGACTGGGTGACTCAGACCCGAGTCATTCTAACGGACGCCGATATAACGCGGATCTTCCACGCGAGAATCCTGTAATCGCGAAATGGCAAAAAAATTCACTAAAAGCAGGAAAAAAGCGCGATCGTTAGCTCGGCCTCATCGAAATAACGACTTTTCCGGTGGCTCGCGAGCTCGTTGCGTAACCGAGCTCGCCGCTGGCCAATTGTAATGTCTCAAGGTTTCCATCCTCTGCGCTACAGCTCGCGAGTTGCAGATCCTCTTTCCGATCGCAATTTTTTCCTCGCAGTCTCCAATTCATTCGATTCGCATCAATATCGAAATTTTAGTCGAATTTTGAGAAATTTCGAAATTTTTGAGTTTGATGAATATCGGAGCGAGTGGGTATTCTCCGAGAAACGTGACTTTCGATCGGCCGTAGTTTTCTCTCAAGGTTCGAACTCGCGTGCGTGATACACAGGCATTGTTCGATATATCGATGTTCAGCAGCGACTCGCGCTTATCGTTGCGATAGAGTATACGCGGCTTACGTCACAGATATCGCGTTCGGTTTTTTTTTTCTTTTCTCTCCGCGGGCGGATTTTCCGATATCGATTCGGCGTAGAACGCAAACCTGTTACTTTATTAATGAATGATTTTTTTGATGGATATTTTATGTCGCTGAAAAAGACGGGACGAGCTTATTTTCCCTCGTTAGAACTCGACGCGCGCCGGTGCCGAGGGCGTAAAACCGAATTGGTCGGACATCGGCGCAGAGATGGACAAGAAACCTTCATTATCGGATCGGAGCATCGCCAAAAATGAATTGGGCTGTTCGTGAACACGCCAACGTCGCAGTTACGTCAATTTCGTCGATAATGCACAGCCTATGCATCCGTTCTATCGATCTAGTTGGCTTATGTGAAAACAACTCGAAACGCGTCCGCTTCCAAATATCTTCTGGAATTTTTCATTTCGCGAACCTGAAATATTTATATTTTCTAGACACTAATTTTTACCTAAAAATTTACGAGAGAAAATAGATTTGTAAGAGATAGACTACAATTCAAATTTCGACTCTATAGAAATTTTTATTTCGAGAATCGATAATCCAGAGCACACGAGATCGAAGTTGGCTCTATCAGTTGGTAAATAAGTTTATTTCCCCAATTCGTTATTCCGCGGTCGCGCGTCACGCTAATTCGAAACTTTGTCGCTGCGACTGCCGTAAAGGCCTAATTGCACCTTCGGTGTGGCGTGCATACAAAACTCGTGTATGGCGTGTATTTGCATTTCCTGAACGAAATCGTGAGCCTTCTCTGACTCCGCGCGAGAGCTTCTCCGACTGGGCTGACAAGTTCAGTTGTAACACCCGTCGGCGATGCAGCCGACGTATCGATTCGTGTGTAGAGACGGCGAATGACCTCATTACGCACTTGATTAACTTTTCTCGCTCTGGTCGGTCTACTTATTTCATTAATGGTGCCGAATCTCGCACGAAAGGATTCTAGAGTAATCTCTATGAAACCTGCAGATGGGCTGAATTAGGAATGAAAAAGCTTATACAGGGTGTTCAAAGGAAAGCGTATAGAACCTTTCCGATTTAGCGTAGTGAGTACTACCTACCATACGAATCCTGGAAAATTATAAAATTTTTATATTAACCGGAGGCTGGATTAAAATTTGTCCATCTATTGGTTAATGGTGACTTTTGGGGAAGTTACCCCACGAAGACTCGATTTCGTATCGAATTTGTTACGCAATTCGACACGAGTTCGACTCGAGAATCAATGCTCAACGATTATCTCGCTTCGATAATACACCGCAGATGGATTTGTTTGTTCGTTAACGTCGCTTACGCCATCCCGATATGTTTGCGCGCACGCTGATGAGCGCGGAGGGAGCCTCCTTGAACCCGGTTGACATCGTTGTACTATTTAATCGCTCTTGAGTTCGTTTCGCTACGCTTTTCGTTGGAACCCCGCGCTCATCTCTCCTCTTCTTTTTTCGCAACGCGTGTTTTCAGACGGGTAATTGCCGTTCCTCGCGAGAGAGTTCGCGGAAGAAAAAAATGAAGTATAATAATAATCAATGCTCGAGTGGAACACACACACACACACACATAAAAAATACCGCAATTTCTATATTCGAAGGTCGATTGCGCAATCGAAGCTCGTGCAAAATTGCCCACCGAAAATTACCTCTACGTTTCGTTTTCTTCGCAATTTTTCATCATTATACGCCGAAAAATGAAAATAAAGAAGAAATTCGTAGAGGAAAGAGAGCACGAGAATGTCGAGCACCCGCGAATTAACTCGATAGCTGTACGTATACGTTGAGGTAATAGGAGGGTTCGGCTATATCGAGACTTTGAGGCACATCAGAACGGAAATTATCTTACCGCCATCGAGCGAGTGAGAAGGAGAGAGAGAGAGAGAGAGAGAGAGAGAAGCGATTAATCGACCATCCCGTAACAGGGTCACTCGGTGTCGGCCGGCCGACGCGGGCTCCTTCCATCGCGTCTTCATCGTCGAGCCACGCGATTATCGATTCTCGTCGGGTTTTTAAAGGACACGTCCGTTATACGAGAAGCTTCTTTCTCCCTCCGGATGCCGGCCGATAAAATACGGCGCGAATAAAAATCCTTGAATATTCTAGGATATTTTGGATATGAAGGGTTGGCGTCTCCCCTCGCGACTACATTGGAAACGCAACACTCGACATTGTTGCTTATCGGTTCGACAAAATTGATTGAATGCCGTTGTGTAACATCGGTCTGGTCTAATAATAGAAATCATATCCACTCAATTACGCGCGCGCCAAATCTCCTTTATCTTCGCAATTTGGCATTCGGGAACCGCTCGGGATATACAGTCGCGTGTGCGATCTCGATCGAAGGCCAATGTCGCAATTTATACAACGCCTGTAGCAAAACTCGCTCGTGTACGCTCGCCGTGGAAAATTATCTCGCTAGGAGCTCGTACACCCGAAAACGCTATTCGCGGACTCTTGCGAAATTCCTTCCTCGGAAAGGAAGATCGAGATGGAGATGGATAGCGATTCTTAAATAAGGGATCGTTAGGATAAAAAAAATATTTGTTTGCCCCTTATTTGTCTAAATCAACAAAACAACCAGTGTTTTGTTTTTTAATTAACTTTTTAATTTTTATATCTTCGCATCATGTACATTTTATAAATGTAAATGAATATTCATTCTCGTGAACAAAACATTCGTCTGAAAATTAAAACAATTACGATCCAACTAAAATAAATGTTTTGCCGAGTGTTTTCAATGTTCAATTTTGTTCGAGCGGAACAAAATTTGTCGGATTTAACAAATTTTCGTTTCGTGTTCGGAAGATCGAGATGGATAACAATCCCGAAATAGAAAATCGTTAGGATCGCGATACCGAGGCAATTTGCAACGAAAAAGTGGTCTGTTTTGTGGTCAACTGGCGCACGTGCGGTAGGAAAACGGTGCCGGTAAACAGTCTATATTTACCCGCTGCGATACCTTGAACCGTGACAATGAACCGTTCTCGCGGCCGGCCATCCTCGTGTTTCACTCGTCGACGTTTCGCGCTCTCGCGTCAATTGTTCTCCTCGATTATCCAAAATTCGCGACAATGACGCTCGCATGGCGCAAACCGCGCCGGGGTCGAATTAGCCCGTCTCGAGGTCTGAATATAGCGTTTCCCACTCGCGCTTCCCACATTCGCGCTAAGCATAATTGCACGGTTCTTCGCCCGGCTATATCGCGCTAATTGCAATTACAGCGCGCGAACCAGATGCCGAGTGCTCTCCTGCACTCCGCTGCACCATAGGAGCTGCATATAGCTTTCTATTTCAATATTCTATTTTTTTCTTCTTTTTTCGTTTACATTCATCTCCGGGTAATGAGATGAGATTTTTCTCGTCCGCGGAAATATTTTCGTTAATGGATCGTACTTCCACTGTAATGGGTTCTAACGTTAGGGAGCAAGAGAGAAAGAGAATCTTTTGTTCGCGATATTCAGTCAAGTCGAGCGTGGAAATGGTAACGTGCGTAATTCGCATTTATGGTTAACAAAGAACATCCTGGTTGTCCAGTACCGTGCTGTTCAATTTAGGCGTGCTTACACGACGTGATTACATGGGAGTTGGTAGCGATAAAGTGAGAGAGAGAGAGAGAGAGCGAGAGAGAGAGAGAGAGAGAGATGGCGAAGCAGAGCGTACAATTAAATTTTGGCCGAACACGAGCGTTCTCGTCATATCGGTGATTTTATGACCAGCGAGGAAAATCGGCCAATCTTCGTTCCCGATTGCACAAATGGTGATTATTCGCTGTAAATCCGATTACAATAAATGACGTTCATTCGAATTCGAAGAAGTAATCCACTTTAACGAGTTTCGCGATGGATTACACAAACTCTCGTACGAAGTTTAATCAATATAAAATTAATTCAGTCGTGTTTAATAACCATTTGTTGACGACTAGTTCTAGGAAATTTTTCAAAACTGTACCGTGCAATTAAACCAAATAGAGATTAGATAACTTCTCTTTTTCTCATTTATTGTACTTCATTATATGCATAGTAATTTTTTCGGTTGTTATACTTCTGCTCGATAGTATGCTAGAACAGGTAAAATTATTGAATTAAATTTTCTTCACCCTCTTTCCCCCTCTCTTTTAGAATTTATAAACTCCTGGTGGACCGATCCCGATCGGTTAATTCTCGATTTCGATGTAATCGAGTCGTCCTGAGGGTCCCAGTGAGTGTGTATTAGCTTCGTTACTCGATTCCCTGAATTCTCTTCCTTGTTACCTCTGACTGGAATAATAACGGTAACGAATCAATTTTCCCTACGACAACTCGATAAAGTCAAAAACATACCGCGTTCAATATTCATCGAGCACTCCGCTCGCGCTTATATATTTATAAATATTCGTATACATATATATATATAGACGAATGACTCGCGAATAGAAAATGAATATTACATGGGTTGCGCATGTATATCGCTGCATCTCAGCAGATTTTGTAAATACAATTATCACGCTCGCGGGAGAAGCCAATTTGCTTTCATGACGGAACGACCGTGGAGTGGGCTACGGGAAAAAATGAAAAATAGAGAAACCACGAAACCGATACGGGCAAAGCGGTACGACGCCGATAGCTCACGTTCCTTCGTTTTTTTTTCTTCACCTACGCTCATTACAGCGCACTCGCAACGAATACAGTTCAAGGTCAACTACGCCGACCGCGATCGCTCGCGTAATGAATAATTGAATGGAACCGGGAGAAGGAAATAAACGCTCGCGCGAATGCGTGCCACTCGTGCGCCGGGAAAAATTCGTTCCGCCGTGAAATTGATTCCGGATCGTTGATGAGGTTTCGTAGTTATTAGTTCGCTGTAACGAGGTTTCGCCTCGGAGCGTTGCGCGAAACGAACGCGAATCGCTCGTTAAGATCGCGCTTGGCTCGAACTATTTGTTTCCCTCAGCGGACGACGAGACGTCGACGGAATAATTGTCAGCGAGACGATACAGTCTCGGCTGCAATTACCGGCTGCAAAACGGGACGAGAAGTTTTTCTTTATTTTCGGAGAAATTGTCGTCTCGCGAATATCGAGCCGAGAAGTCTTTGATGTCTCGCGAGGAGTATTTCGAATTTGGAGCGGGTCGGATGAAAATAGAAGCGAGTCGCGTCGCTGGTTATATACGCGATAGGGCCGATAAATAAACCCTGCCCACGCACCGATTAATGCACGCGCGTCGATATATTGTTTCGCGCTCATCTCGATTAGCTCGATTAAACTAGAAACACGTGTAATCGAACCTACATGTACAATGGTTAACGAGACAATTTCACCCTTCTTGAGCTCGTACGTGTATCATTCGCTGCCGCGTAATTGCTGGGAATAAAACAAGATTGATCAACATCTTCCGCTTATTTTTATCGGTAGGAAAATATTGAGAAATAGAAACAGAAATTAATAAAGAATATTAATATTATCAATACCATAGTACCAAAAAAAAATGGAGAAAAATAGATTTTTAAAGTTAAAGGTCAGAAATGGGGGAAGCCCTAAAGGAGTCAGTAACTCATAATTTACGAAAATTTCGCGATGGAGGCACGCAAAAGTTATTAGAAGCAACGCAGGAACAGAATATACGTTGGTCGCATTTTCCGGTCGAAGCCGAAATGGATTGTCGAGCGCTTGTTACGCTGTTGTTATATTCGACGTCGGATCTCATTACCGAGCTGTTTCACTTGGAACTTTCGCGATTATATTATACGTGTAATATACTACCCTGCACGTACAAGGAAAATAACAATGTTTGCGGGCCTGCTACAAAGGCGAGGAAAATCTCAGTGTCCGCAGTTGCGTTTGCGTTAATTTCGGCAAAAGCTTCGACGATTAATCGCTGTGCGCGATAACGCCGATTACGACGATGAATCACGCGTATTCCATCGCGAAATGGTTCCACTACCGAGATTAGGTTGTGTATACTAATTAATATAAAAACTTTGGCATAACACTCTCTTGACGTATAAAAATTATCTGAAAAACTAGTTCAATAATTTGAGAAGCTTCCATCTATCGATAGAGTTATCCTATTACTTAATTGAATAACGTTTCCTTTGAACGTACGAATACTCCTCGATCGCAATAAAAACTGGAAATGTGTTTTCAATCGAGACGAGTAGTCAGGACCGCTATCAGCTGATTCGACGGCGAGTTCTCTTTATCGCGATGATGTAACCCCGCGATCGTGACAATCCCTCGATCGTTGCTAGCGTGACCTCGCCCGAAGGGTTCGACCTATCTCGCGCACGATCGTTGAATATCTATTCCTATCCGAATTCTGGCCTCTTATCCTCTCTCTCTCTCTCTCTCTCTCTTTCCCTCACTTTTTTCGTGGCTCGCTGGAAAATTCGTCAGCAATTCGACGCGGGCGAAGGTCGAGATCGTACAAGGGAAAGGTCTTTTACGATCGTCGCGTTACGCACGAGAGAATCGAACCGGCCGAGAGCGAATTAAGACGATCGTATTTCTCGTGTTCGCGCAAGACTCGAATCTGAATCCTATCGAACGAGAATAATAGAAAAATCGAGAAACGGGACGTACGGAGCCGGGGAAGATATATCGCGTGCCCGCCGGGGCTGGCGTATAGATCAAACGAAGAAGGAAAATAATTCTTACGCGTCTGGCTATTCGTTCTTATCTATCCCGTGGTCTATTGTTCGTTCGTGCTTACCTCCGCTCAATGCTTTTTTTCTCTCGCTTTCGCTCGATCGATTACTCAATTTCGAATTACGTAACGCAGAAAGGAAGAAATTATTTGTCTATGGACCTCGACGATATACGTATGCTCGTACGTTCGCCGAAGTTCTCCGATGATGTAGGGGAAACGTTGACCTTGAGAGAACAAACGTTATTTGACGGATGAACAGCAAGACGAGAAAAAAAGGAGATCTCCCGGTGGACCTCGCGCTCACGATTTTCGTCCCTAAGAACTCCCGCCGTCTGATCTTCGTATGTACACCCTTCTCCGGTCCTCCACACTTCCACCCCCTTCGAGGAATTCCTTCCAGACGATAAACAGGAGATACTAAAACTCGGGCGGGCGCGAGAGCCACGCTAACCGTGACATTACGAGCTTATCGTGTAAAGCCGTTCCCCCTACACGTGTAATCGACGCGACGGGCAAAAAGCTTGTCCAATAACACTCATTTTTCACTACAACTTTTATTCTTCCTACACCAAGGAAAACTTGACAACTTGGTCCAACTATACAGAATAGTGAATTGCAACGTAGTCGATTTTCAACGACCGCTGGTTAATTATCATCGTTGATGTTTTTGAGAATAAATCTGAACATCTTGCCAGTTTAAGGATTAAGCATCCAAAAACTCGCCACAAGTGCGTCTCCGTTTCTTTTCTCGAAAGGAAGAAGCGTAAAGACGATCATTCCTCAAGAGAGTCGCGAAAAAAGTTTATCGAGCGATAAATCACTCGTTTCGAGATTGAAAAGTATACTTTTTCACGTAGGCCTACATAAACATGTATTTTCCCGGCATATTTTCGTAACTTTTTCGCAAAGAGATTACAGCTTGTCCTATATTTCACTGGAATAAGAATACGCACTCTCGAAAATTCGCATATAGAGATTAATCAAAACGTTTGAAGTACCATCCAAACATGAGAAATTCCGCGAATCTGTCTTACTTGCTCTCCCGTTTCAATGAGAGCGATTCACCTCGGCGAATCTTAGCGATAATAGATTGTACAGAACTCGGAGGTACCATGATTACAGTCGAAAGTTTGGATCGTTTATTAGTAAATCGGGTTAAGCGTAGCGAGAGAGTGGCTATACGCGTGAATTCAACACTGCACGACTACAATGGGAAAATTTTCGAATGGGCAACTCTCTCCGTCTCGCTACAATCCAGCTCTACTATATCTCGCAGTTGAGCTCGCGTTGAACGGACAAAGCTAGAATTCGATTCTGCCCAAGCAGAGTAGAATTTCATGATCCTGGGCGAGAAAAGACGAAACGAATACTCGATATTAAAAGGAACAAAGAGGTAATTCTACCCCTGAGTATAAATCGTATTATATCCACGAAGAGATTTGATCTCTAACGAAATTTTGGTCTCCTCCAGAATTTTCGTTATCTGCGCTATAGAGACCGCGAATGTCGAGTGTTTGCCCCAGTGAATATTCCTCCTCCCCTCTCTTCTGGTCCTCGAGGAACCTTGAGAGGCTTTTCTTGTACTTTGCAATCGAGAATAAGGGACGCTCCGGGCATTCGATATCTCTCGTTCTTATTATAACGGGCGAGATACTTCTATTTATTAGACACCCGTTATGAATATATAGGTCGGTTAGAGAGAGCGAAATTCTCTTATCGTTCCACGACCGGCGCGCTATCGGCCACGTATCCGCAAATATTAGATATTTTGCGATATTAGAAATACCGTGTTTCATTTGAATAGCGCAAATAGAAACGAGAACGTCAATTCACGAAAAAGTTATTTTGTACAATTTTATTTTTCAATTAGCGATCAATCTATCACTACCTGCTGTACATACGTATAAGTAGAATTTCGTGATGTTGTGACAATTAAAATCATTGCAATAGTAAAATAGTTTAAATGAGCTCAAACAATCGGGTCGACAAATATAATCTTATTTGTACACTCATTAAAAAAACTATAGGAACGAAAAGCTTTTTAAAACGTTCAAGCTCGGTAATCTTCTTTCGTAAAAATTTTGCAATTTGAAAGCCATCAACTTTTCATGAGTATTTCGCTAATTTTTTGTACCAATAAACAATAATGGATACTCATTAATCGATCGAAGAGAGTAACGCTTGCGTAGATGTCGTTGTGCCAGATTTTTCTTTCCCAGTCTACGCTAATTGAATCGTGCGCGCGATTCGAAACTGAAACATACTCATCCACTCGAGGATGAATTGGCTCGTTCCTCGAGCTGATACAGATTTATCGCGTGTTTTGCTCGCGAAGATTAAACGCCTCCGCGTGGGCTGACTCGGCTGCTGTCGAAAATAGAGCTTTCTAGAAATCGGTCGAAGGTCGCTGTATCGTTTCACGACATTGACGCGTGTCGCAAACTTGAAAAACTCCGAAGGATGAACCACGTCGGGAGTACTGTGACCAATCCCACGATTACGTTTCGACGATTTCTCATCGTGTCCCCTGGAGAATGACTCGACTTTGTCTCATCTTCATGCGAGCCAGGAAGTCCCGAGACCATTTTTGGTTACAGACTCAACCCTGACAGTACCAAATTTCCATCTCGAGTTGAGATATCGCGTCGTTTTTCTACTCGGTTAGTGATAGTCTCAGTCGAAATTTCAACCCTGATATGAACTGTGCAAACCTTAATTTGATTTTTTTAACAGTGATATAAATATGATCCTAAGTTTCTTATCCTTCAAGAAAATACATAGTTGCTATTATTAGGTGAGAATTAGTATTAGTATTAATATTATTATTCTTAGTATCCTTCTTTTCTTTTGGTTTAGTAAATTCCAACCAGAGTTAAAATATAGCAACTCAAGAGATAACGTTCTCTTGACTAAGCGCGTGCGCGCCGATCGATTCGCGCGACGCCATTTTCGGTCGGTCCCGCGGGATCGGTGGACGAGAAGAAATTCGCGTGTACACATTTTTTTCCCCGACATGAATCAAAACTCCGTACAATTTTTAACTGGAATCACGTCGAGCGACATCTCGTTCGACAACTCGAAATTCGATCAACAGGTTTCGAATTAGAATACAGGTAGATGTACGAGCTCGCAAGACAGATGCAGTGTATAAAGGCCTCAAAGTCGACTAATTAATGCCGGGTTTAATACGAATTAGCGCAATGCGGAGCACCGAGTTGTCCTGATTGATAGCCAAGCCCGGGGAGTGAATTCTGGAAAGCTCAATCCGCGGCTTAAATCGCTTCCATGCCCTCCGTGGACTCCACAGAGACCTAATCGAGAAAACTCGATTAATTTCAGGCCGCGCCTCTCATCCCCCCCTCCCTCCCCTCCCCCTGATAGCACGCGACTGTGCCGTGCTGACCCAGTTATTATCGCGAACGATTTCGCACAACCGAAATGCGTTATTTACCCTTCCCGCTCATTACCGCGCTCGATCGAAAGCCTCACACGCACTGATTTTCTCTGCGATTATAACTCCCACTGCGATAAACTATCAATTAACTCGATTACTCTGCTTAGCTTCGGAATTTTTCCTCGACTAATTCTACATTGAGGGAATTTGACAGCGAATTCCAATGTACATAATGAATAGTAAATAGTACGTAATATAATTGCGTTTACTATTTTTATGATGAACTAGAATAACGAATATATAAATAAACGAATAAACAATAAAAAAAATAACAACAATGATAATGAAAATAAAACAAAGTAGAAATTTGTTTATTACTTTCTCCCCGTTTCAATTAGTTGAAATCTTTTTCAATCGACAAAAATAGCAAATCGAACTATTAATTTCTGTGAGTGCACGATTTATCAACGTGGATTTCTTTCTTTATTACTGACGTTTTAACGATGAGAGGACAATTACTGGGACAGTTTCTAAAAAAAATACCGGAGGTTGCGTTCGAGCTTGCGAGATTGTCGGGGACAGAGGGTAAGAAAGCAGGGTTAGCGAGGAGAGCGAGGGAGGACTGTCCGCAAAAGCTGTGGAGTCTTCGAGCAACGGAGCCGTGCGGGATTAAGGGGGATTCGCTCGTGTAAGGTTAAGAGAAGCACGGAAAGTTGCGAGAATTT
>NCVS01000846.1:79711-96119 GCA_003055095.1 Goniozus legneri
TCTCTCTCTCTCTCTGTCTACTTTTTCCTCGCGCTTTTTCTCTATCAGCCATCTTCCCGCCCCACGCCAATGCGCGTATATACACATCCATACAAGAATCGCACGATTTACATACTCACGCCGTTACGTGACGCGATTTTCCACGAAGGACAAGAGTCGCAGGGGTTCACGTTCGGTTAAAGCACGATTCTTTCTTTTTTATCTCCCGCGTGTATACGGTATTTTTTAATCGACACTCGCGCCTTCACGACTCTTAACGAATACGAAATCGGAATTGAAAATCAACAGGGTTGGTTTGCAGGTAATGTCAACGATTTTCGATAGATTTTTTAGCGCGAAGTCCTTGCACAGGAGAAAACGATGTGTCGTAAAAAGAGAGAGGGGAAAAAAACGAATGGATGTCCCGGTGGGTTCACGGCCCTCTGAGGCAATTTTACAGCCGAAATCGGCGATAGAAGTAAAAAAAAATGGCAGCGTACAGCGGGGGGCTTTATTACGGGCGACGACGCGAATGCGAATCGTTTGGATGGACACGCGCGTTAAAAAAAATTACGATACGGGTACGCAGAATTGATGGCAAGGGCTGGAAAAAATCATTCCTTTTTCTTCGCGCGTGTCGTAAAAATTCTCGCTGGATGAATTTATACGTACGGACGATTAATCAAGTTATTCGTGCAGCTATAACATCGAATAACCTTGCGACCCGAGCTCGAGATATCGCGATTAGTCTTAACGAGGAAATTCGAATGAGATCTTCCTCAATTTTGCCTTCGCGGAATTTACATTTTTTATTGCGTCTTCATTTGAATAGAAAGGAGGAATGATTGACTTTATAATGAGTTCTTATACAGGTTAGGTGCATTAGCCGTGTTACGGGATATGTCTTGATATCTCCTCTTGAATTCTCAGCCCCATATAGAAAAATCCATGTAATCTATTACTACGGAAACAGAGACGAAGATGGAACCTAGAGATTTTTACTTTGTACGCGCAGAATCCTAATTGTGGTGAATGCACGAGCGAACCATATATTTTGCTTTCATGCGAATGCGTCTCAAAGCAAATTTCAAGAATTTTTTCTTTTCACGAATGATATAAGAGGTGAAATATGTCTCGTGTTGTGTCACGACGAGTCTCTTCCCGCGCGCGCGCGCATGTCATTCAGCGCGGAGTTGAAAGGAGCAGCAGCTCGCGAATAAAAGCGGATAATATCTTCTATATATTCCGGGCTCCCTCGACGTCTTATTTTCAAAGGCTCTCGGGGAATCTACGTTTTTCGCCATTTTTGACACAGCGGATCCTGCTCGGAATACCCGGACTCTCGTCAAAATGTATTTTATTTAAATCAAATTTTGCCGTTCCCGTTGCATCCTATTTGTCGATAAGTTATCCGTTCCGAATATCGTACGTAGGATTCAATAACAGCAATTGGATTGTAAAATCATATTGACTGTGCGTAAAGTATGTGAAATTAAATTTAGGACAGTAACTAATATAGTGAATAATCGAACAAAAGTTAGAATGAAAATGAACAATTTCATAATTAAATTACTGAACAATGCGGGGTATCTTATGAATATTAGAATTAGATTAAAAATTCAGATTCTGAAAATAAATATTCAGGAACCTTTTTTGATCTTTAGAAATAGTTTCGTGACTAATAAATTCACAATCTAGTTATGAATATTTTCTGTTTGATTTTCACGTGAAAGAAATGCGTAGTAAAAGTGACCTTGCAATTCATTATTGCGAGTAATTAACGCTAATAGCGACATTCTTACGAGTCGTAAATTCCGAGGCCACCGATAGTTTCAATAAAACTCGTCGAGAGTCGTTTCCAAGTAATTTCGGCGATAAACAATTTTATAATATCGGAGTAATTTTTTTCTCGTTTCTTATAAAAATGCATTCTTCGCGCAATTTCGCAGACTCTACCTCCTTTAATAATGCAAATTCCTTGCATTCACCAGGGGCGACCGCATTTTCTAACCAAACACGCTGTTACAGTTACAAATTTTTCCGTCGACGGCGGGGTGTTTTGTCACGCGTACGTACACCACGTCCGACGTAACGCAAATACGTGAACTCAATTCAACACGAGGAACTTGCGCATCAACTGCTCCGAAACTTGTTAGCCCCGAGTTCAAAGTATTCTAAATTCAAATTGCTCCTTTCCGCCTCCGGTGACTAGAATCTCCGGCCGATGGAAATATCCTTTATTTTGCGGTGTCTCTCATTCCTCGTTCTTGGCCGGGACTATACTTCCCCGACGCTCCCATTTAAATTTGCATCGCGTATTTTAATACTCGGCTAATTAACATTTTAATGAGGAATAATGAACCCCGACGAGTTCGCCAAAAGCGGAAATAAAGAAAACGCGTTTTTTGCTATTTTTACGAGTAGCAAATGAAAACGAAGAAGCGAGCCAAAGCTTTCTTATTTTTCTCGTAACTACCTGAGATTCTGGGAAAAATAGAAACGTAACGAATAAATTGCAAACGACGGAAGTAAATTGAATGCAATCCATACAGATGGAGGAAGTTTGAAAAAAATTGCATTCCGAGAAGAGGTTATGTTAACAATGTTGCACGAATCCTGTTTCGTACTCTAGCCTAATGATATCCGTCAGTCAAGGATACGTTGGATACTCGAATTTTATCCTTCGAAATATCGCTTCGAAACTCCTCACATCTCTCTCGCTGATACTACTACTACTACTTCCGGTAACTTCGTTAAACTTCCTTTGGCTCGTTTCACTTCAGAGTGAGAGAGCGAGAGCGAAAACGAGAGAGGATGAGGAAGGGGGCTAACGTCATCGTTCACACACGCAACCGAGGAAAAACTACCTTTGACCTCTTGGCAACACGTGCGACATAATATCCTTTTGCTCTTCCCTCCTTTTATCCTTGCGCTATATTTTTTTTTTCTTCCTCATCCTCTTCCCCTTTCTTGCGCGCGTGGAGTAGCGAATTCTCATTACTCAATCAGCCTCTGCTTCTCTCGTGCAATTCTCGTTACGTAATTCTTCCCAAACGAATTTGCTTTGTTCTTTGTCGGATCGCCGCTGGGACTGGTTTTTCTCATCCTACTATCGTTCATAGAGTCAATTCCGAAGGCTGGAGAAATTCTAATAAAAAAAATCTTATCAACCCACGTCACCCCGGCCGACGACGCAAATGAGGGAACTTTTTGTGAGTCGAAAAGATATTCTCCAATGGCTATCGCTTGCATCTTCGAGCTAATGAGAACGGAGTCGATAATGAAACGCGGAATGGGCGGAGAGGCGAATCGTATAATCCATCCAAGTATTCCGCGTTATCGTTCGATGAAGACCCTCCGACGACACGCCGGCGTGTCCTAGTTCCATCGCGATCGGGAGGGAGGCGCGAAAAATTCTCTCGAGAGTCACGTTCGTCGGTGAGTTATCTCGAGACGTCGAGACGTTTACGATTTTTACGGGCTCTTAAGCTACGCGATGACTCGTTGTGGGCTCTGCGTTCGAGTTTCTCGTCTCGTATATCTCTCGCGTGCAATATGTCACTGCGAGAAGACCGTAACTGAAAAATTCAAATTTCAACGATTATCGTTATACAGAGTGGGTTTTGCTTTCAGGTCAGAATCGGAGATCAAAAGCACTTGGAACGTGTAGGTACGTACGGAGCGGGACATCGATAATGCACGAAGCCGCGCGACCAGGCGCGAATAACCGACTGCCGTTGGCGAAATAAAGCGGCTGGTCCGGGTGGCACGTCGAGAAGCCGACAAGGACGACCGTTACGCTGGCAAGGAGCTCGATCGTCACGCGACTCGGGGGACTTGGTAATCTTAGTAAAAAATTGGCTGGCGAGCTTTTACATCTTGTCACTGGTCGATTATTGCCGATGAAGTTTTCGGTGGTTGAGGTAAAGGGCCGAATGATGAGTATCCAAGATAAGTTAGAGATCGGTAAATTGTGAAGAAATTATTAAACTTAAAAACTAATTTCAAGTTAGATATTTTTTGACATCTCTCGGTAGAAATAATGATTATGCAAGTTTGAAAAAGTCAGAAACTAGGTTGCAATCAGGTCCTTTACCTTAGAGACTCACGGACTCTCGATTGATCCAGTTTCTAATGAAATTCCGGTTTCCCCCAGGAAACACGAAAGATGAAGAGCAGCCTGGCGCATCGGCTCGTGGGGTCGTCGGTGACTTAAACGATTTGGAACGGTCTGGGTCCGTTAACGACGCGCGGCACGGAGGGATGACGACGACACCGACGGCGACGATGTCGAGGATAACCCCGGGCCTGTCGATGGACGCCAGTACGGTGGATGGTCTCTCGTACGCGGGTGTGCCGTCCACCGCCGAGGCACCTTATCTGGTGAACGCGACGGGCCCGGACGAGGATTGGCCCGATGTGCCCCTAGCGGTGCTCAAGGGCTGCATCCTTGGCTCGATAATCGTCACCGCCGTGTTCGGCAACCTCCTCGTAATGGTCTCGGTAATGCGTCATCGCAAGCTTCGCATCATCACGAACTACTTCGTCGTGTCCCTGGCGCTAGCCGACATGCTAGTCGCCATGTTCGCGATGACCTTCAACGCGAGCGTGCAGATAACCGGCAGGTGGCTGTTCGGTTACTTTATGTGCGACGTGTGGAACTCGTTGGACGTTTATTTCAGCACTAGCTCGATACTCCACCTGATGTGCATATCGGTGGATCGGTATTACGCGATCGTGAAGCCTCTCAAGTATCCGATAAATATGACCAAGAGAGTGGTGGCATATATGCTCCTAGCTTGCTGGCTGTCGCCGGCTATAATATCGTTCGTGCCGATATTCAACGGTTGGTACACCACCGAAGAGAACAGTCAGCACAGGAGCAATCATCCGGAGCTGTGCGAGTTCAAAGTGAACAAGGGTTACGCCATCCTGTCGTCGAGTATATCCTTCTGGATACCGTGCACGATAATGACTCTAACGTACCTCTCGATATTCCGGGAGGCGAACAAGCAGGAGAAGCAGATGCACAGCAGGATGGGCAACGCTATGCTGCTCAGCCACAGGCCCAGCAAGGACCTGAACAATCTTAATGGTGAACTGAACAGTGCTGGTTCTTCGAAGACGCTCACACTCAACGAGATCAGCACGGATCAGCTGCACACGCCTACCAAGGATAAGAACATGATGAAGATGAAGCGCGAGCACAAGGCCGCCAGAACACTCGGCATCATCATGGGTACCTTCATTCTGTGTTGGTTGCCCTTCTTCCTCTGGTACGTCATCACGACCCTTTGCGGCTCGGCCTGCCCCTGCCCAGACATCGTCATAGCCATACTCTTCTGGATCGGCTATACGAACTCGGCCCTCAACCCACTCATTTACGCGTACTTCAATCGCGACTTCCGGGAAGCTTTCAAGAACACCCTCCAGTGTGCGTTCTGCTCCCTATGCAGGCGCGAACCGTCGGATCTCGAGGCCCTGGACTTTCGTCGGCCGTCCCTAAGGTACGATCTGGTCTGACGAACCGAGGTACGCATTATTTCTATCGCTTACGCTGTTTATTTACCTTTCTTCTTCCATTTTATGCTTTCATCCTTTTTTTCGAGTCAAAAAATAACGGTGTCAAGGCCGAAAACCTTAAAGTCCAAAAAAACTAGAAGGATTTAAGCAATTTAATTAATTAATTTGAAACACATGAAAAATTAAACCCGTTGAATGTAAGTCCTAAGCTGATAAGATTCAGGTCCAAATCAGATTTCATTTTTTGACTCGAGTTGTAACAAAGCTCGCTCATCCTGCCAACCCTCTTTTCATTCCTAAGTATACAACAACATTCCACGATAACGTTTCGCGTTTCGTGTCTCACTTTTTATCGCTCGTCCGGGAAATTAAGGTACTTCAAAAACCGGAGTAGATAAACGGTGAGAAGGGGGAGAGAGAGAAAGCAAAAAGCTGCGGAGATAACGGATAATGAAAAATGTTTGGTACTTTGCGGCACGCGCAGAACCGGACTATCCGCGTGCATTTCTCATGAGCAAACGAGATCATCCGAGCTTCTCTCGTCTCGCTCTCTCTCTCACCCCCGCGTTGGCACCCCGCAAAGCTCGACATCGTAAAATCTCGGTACGTAGTAAAATGCCCTGGCCGTGATATTTTGTAAAGCGGGAATGCTATTTCCCTCTTCGGGCACTGGCGGAGTTTTATTGTCATAGCCCGCGCGGTGTTTTGTTGCCCAACGGCTGTCTTATTCCGCTCGATAAGGAGCTTTACGATTCTTTCTCTCCTGTCGAAATTGGCTAGGCATCAAAATCATTCCTGTTTTCCTGCTGATTAAATTCCGAATTTCTGGAATGCCAACTACCTGGATATTAGATATACACAGAGAGAAAAATTACTTTAAATTTCAATTGTTTCGTCTAAGCAAATTGGAGTATTGACATAGTTTAACCAAATATTTGTTTTATTGAAATCGTAATGTTGTTTTCATTTCAAATAAATATTATTTTTACAAAGATGAATATTTAATCGCAAAAATTTTATACTTAAAGTATAAGAATTAAAAAAATATTAGATCCTGCGCCATTTAATTCGTGGAAAATATTTGTTTCACAAACATATGTTTGTTTGGAAGCAAATTTTAGTTCATGGTCCAAACAAACGTTTTAAAATCGGGATACGTATTAAAATCGAGCTTTGAAAAATGGGGTAAAAGAAGGAACGATTCTTCAATTCATTATATCTGTGTATCCGTATTGTATTTGTAAGTTTTGTATCGTTTCGGTTGTTTCCAGATACGACGATCGAACGAAGAGCATATACTCGGAGACCTACATGAAGCACATCGACCGACGGAGATCGAGCGAGTTCGGGAGCAGCCTCTGAGACGAAACCAAATTTAGATTTTAAAAACGTTAAGAGAAACGAGAAATGACGTATACGTGTGTAAATTAGCGAGGGTGTTGAATTTTTGCCGAGACCGGTGCAGTCCTCGCCTCAATTCATGCGCAAAAAGCGCACAAGTAAGATATACTATAATATACATGCCGTGCATTAAACGTAATACTATATAGATCACAGAGAGAGAGACACGTACACACATACACACACATACGTACATACATACATTGTATACATCTCGTATATCTTGCCAAAGTTAGCTTTTAAGTCCGCTTTTCGTAGCCAATGAAACGCGTTTTGTGCTTCAACGCGGGAAAACGAGGAGCAGAAGTGGCGTGCGTGCCGCGGCCGGATTTTTGAATGAGAATCGCGTGAGCTTGTACATAATACTGAGATTCCGAGGGAGAGCTCTATCCTGGGGCTATTTTACTTTTCACGACTTTTTTTTCTCTCTCCCTTTCTTTCTCGTCTACGTTCACGTGCGTTGAGCTTACTGCGTTATTCAATCACACGCTCGGAGCGAGTTACGATTAACTCTTGAATTTAACATTTTTATCGCGAATTAAGTTCAGTCTGAGAAATATGTGTGGGAGGGCCTCGAGTCCAAAAATAAAACCTGATATGGACCTAAAGCTTACTAATTTATTTATGTTGAATTTTACTCAGATTTAACTCAAATTTTACTTAAATTTTACTTGCGTTTTACTCGAATTTTACTCCAGTTTTAGATTGAGCCTAAAATGAAACGTTTTTTAAATCTAAAATTGCCGTCCTTTTAAAATAAAATCTCATAATTAGGCCCGAATTTAAATCAATAAAATTTAGGCCCAAATCAAATTTCATTTTTCGATTCGAAAGGGATAGAGAAATAGAGAATTTAAATTCAGAAATTTAAGTTTGAGTTTGAAATGATAGCAATAATTATTGCTAAGCTTAATGATAATAATAAATTATTCGAACGAATGAAATTCGTAGGCGAAGTAATCCGGGGAATCGGTTTTATTACAGCCGTCCATTCCGAGGCTAAATGAAGATACTTTTTTTATCACTCGCCGAGAAAAAAAAGAACCGCTTCCTCTCGTAAAAGTTCTCCCAAATTGGCCATTGCCATGCACTCCGTAATTGCACCTGTGTTTCGCGCGGCTCTTAATAAATCGAAGACGTCCCATCGACTCTCGTTACTACAGAGATTGCGTCTAGAAGAAAAAAGCGAAAAACACGATTAATCTACAATTCGCATTTCCCGTGTCTTCTCGAGTGTGGATGAATCGTATTTTTTGTACAGAACGATTTTTACCTATTTACCTAAGTTAAATTATTAATTATCGTTAACTATCGTTTAATTATTTTTATATATTTATTTTAAACTGTCCGCTAGAATGATAGTTTGAACACAAGTTCAAACTTGCGGTTGAAAAAATGGGTTTGTTATTTACTGGTTAATATAAAGTCCTGTGAATAACAAAGTTGCGTTTGAAGACGAGATATTTAATTCTCCATCCTCTTTTCATTTCGTTTCTCGGTACTTCGGGTACGCGAAGCTTGAAATAGTCAAAACGTATTGAAATGAAAAGAGAGCGAATGGACGAAAGGAATGGAAAAGCGGTGGTAATTGCGAGCGAAGTCTGAAAGAGTTGTAAAAAACATTTTGTAGCTAAGAGCGAATGAAAATTGCTTGCTGTGATGTAGATAATTTATCGTCGATTCGCTGTCATCAGTCCCCGCGGTGCGACGGAAATAACGAAAGACGAAAAATCAACTGTATGTGAAGTAGACATGTAATGAAACTACTGTGCAATATAATATAAGAATTAATAAGTGTGATTCAGATGTAATGCTCAAGAATCGCTATTGAATTGTTGGAGATTGTTTAAAAAAATCATTTCAATTGTCAAATATTATTCGAAATTGTTAAATTTCGCGATACTTTTATCTCGGCTGTTTCAGTTGCGTGAGAATGTTTGACGGGATTATGATAATATTACAGCCACCGATAGCTGTGCAATAAATAGTAAAGTTAAGATAAGCCTAGCGAAACGAGAGATATAAGAAAAGTTGTAAGAAGCGAATTTCACAAATTTTTCGTTAAGTTCGAAGTTATATTTATTTTTATAAAATATATATGTATTTATTCTAGCGCCGTAGTATAATTTTCATAATGAATAGTCGTTATCGTATTAAGTTTTTAATTGTTACCACGCTGAGCGTATTTTCGTTCGTTGGCATGTATGAGTTTTTCATTTTAGTCGAACGCGAAAATTTTCAATTGCATATTTGTACGATACTTCATAATGCGAAGCCGATTTATTTAATTTTTACATGTAACGCACCGAGAAGTCTCATAATATTCAATATCATACAATATTGTAACGACTTGTAAATATATGTACATTTCCCCCAAGGAATACCTACGAAAAAAAGTGGGTAGTTCTGCAATAATTATAACTATTAAATCTTCCGTAAACCAGTTCATTAGCCTATAAAATAATCTCCTGTGCGTATTAACAATCAAAATTCAATATAATAAATGAAAGAAGAGAATGTGCGAGCAATACATAAACGATCTTTGAAACGAGAAATTGGTGTATTTCATTTGTAAACACGTTTCAACATTATAGCCAGCAAGTGGATTCTTCGACAAGGAGCGTGGAAATAAAGAAGTCTCATTGGTGTATAAATTTTAAATTACTACTCATCGTTTTTTATACAACGGAATATTCATCGGAATAATGAGTATCTAACAGAAGGTGGTAGCGCCCGATGATAGTCATTTGCAATTTTAGGAATTCGCGCAATGTTTGACTGCATTATTAAACTTAATTTTCACTTCATGGCGCTTTTTGTGGGTTATATACGAGTCTCGCTAAATGCATTTTAACGAGTTCGAGAGTTTCGCTCTGTAACTTTTTGTGTTAATGCGGCTTCTCTCTCTCTCTCTCTCTCATCTTTTTTTCCTTCGTTACTAAAAGCATAAAATAGCGCGAAACGATGCGAAGCGTGCCATACGTCCGTGCACGCCGCTAACGACTTCAGTCAAGAGGTTTTTTATCCAAGTTGACGAATTATGACAACGCGCGAATAGAAAATTTCAAAATCGAATCTCTTTCACGTTTATCTCGCTTGCTAGTTGAAAATTCCATCGATGGTTTATTGACAAGAATCTCGAACTCCAAATCCGTGTCGACTTTTCTTTGCTATATTCCTTTCTGTCCCCTTCGCTATATCGCACGTTGTTCATTCCCACCTTCGCATTGGCAACTGGCAAAAATGGATAGAATCTAGAACACACACGGCTGACGTTTCTGGGTCGTGAAAATCTTTGAACCCGGCGATATTCATACTTTGTCTTTCTCGGTCCTCGTATTTGGGTCTTTCGTCGCTAAGTGAATTTTTGGTGGCATAAAATGACGCTCAAAAGTATTTTGACAAATTTCAATTTATCAATTTGTGTATATAACATAAATAATAAAGAAAGAATATAAGAAACATATTAATTAAGAAACACTTTATTCAATTATTTATTTTTAGATTTCTCGATAAAAATGAAAAAGGATTTACTAATCATTAATTGGATAAAATAAAGGAAAATTATAATAACAAAAAAAACTTTGAGTATTTTATCATGTCAAAATAAATTTGAGCGTATACGATGCGTCGTTCCTATATATTGACGTTAACGAAGAATTCTAGAGGTTTTTTTTTCGTTATCGTAACTCAGAGGTAGCTCAAAATTTTCGATTATAAATGTTAAATAAAATTGTAATGTAGAGAAAAGTGGATGTTTTTTATGCTGACTGAAAACTGCATTTTACTTAGACGATACGAATCACTCTTTTTCGTATGGGAGAGCAATAGCGCGATCAAATATTCGATGAATACAAAACGACTGTTAATAAGCTGTACGATCAAAATGAAGAAAATTTATTAGTGTCGTAATAATAGAATAATAAATAGAAAACAAGTGAGAGATTGAAACGATGTCTTTTGCACAAAAGAGACCCCAAGAAACGCGATTAATTAATGTGATAGTTTATTTGTCGATTAATTAGGATTAATTAAACTGTAAATAATTTTTATAAAAATTATGTAGGTGACTGTTAATTAGTTTTGAGTTTATAATGAATTGTGTTCTTGAATGAAAATATAACGGAAAATAAAATGTAATATTGACTTAAAACGTCGAGATAAGTTTCTTTTCTTTATAATAACAATTATTTTATTGCATGATTTTTTCTTACTGCCTTAACACTTCGTAATCATTTTTTCTTTCACTTGTGTTATTCAATGTCTAAGATAATTTGCATTCAACGTTGATCGCAAAGCAATATGGCAACGAAATACCTAAAATAATAATTTACGCGTTTGTATTTTGATAGGAAAGAAAACTAACGATCGCTGAGTCACAGTAAAAATAAAAAATGCGCATTCTAATAAATCAAAAAAATATTCTCTTGGTACTCTAATCTTGTATAAATTGCTTTATGTATGATATATTGTTATAAATTGACGAGGTAGATTCATTTTGTTAAAATATCGCAATGAGAGAACTCTCAATTTGAGCGAAAAACGTGATCTCAATTCACGAAAATGCGCGTGCGCTGAAATGAAAACAGTGGAAATGTAGACAGAAGCACGAACATAGACAATCAGAACTGGCGCGTCGTAAAATTTTCGAGCGACGCGTACAAGATGACTCCTGTCTTAATCACTAACCGAGTACACACATGCCGTATTAACTAAATTAACAATGTGTCAAAAAAATAAAAATGAAATCCGAACAAAACAGAATTAAAAATCAATGTCTTGTATATAGTAAGTGTATAAATAAATCATCACTGTATAGTGCCCCACATATAACCGATTGCGATTGTATTTTCAATGTTTCAGATTTTTTTTTGTTATGAATTATTTCATTGAAATTTGAAGAAAATAAAGATTGTTTTTTGAAATAAAATCATGATTAATCATCCCAATCGAGAGAAAAATGCTTTCCAGGGCTGGCTTAACATCCACGTGTGTCTCGTGAGTGGAGGAAAAGGAGGCACGTATTTCTGCAAGGCGTGTGGTCCTGCCGTTGCCATTGCGCAATGCAGCAACTCCAATACGCGCGCACTCTGGCCTCCCTTCGGCGGCTGCGTAAGCAACGCCATGCAGCAGCTGGTATACGATGAATTACCGAAAACCTGTTTTGGATCCAGCATTGTGCATTGGAGCGAAATTAGTCCTTAACTAATACAACTTCTTGTACAATAATTTTTACAAAATGATGTATTTTTAAATCCAGAATGAGTAAGAAAAACAAAGACATTAAAAACCTTTAAATTAATCATAATTAATTGATAATTATTATACGGATAAATATTAATTTTTACTAAATGTAGAGAATATAAGTTATATTTAAGGTAGTTTTTATACCTCTCGGGGAAAAAGTGCAGCTATTACACGAACTATTTGAACGAAAACGAAATTATTTGAATCGAACATAAATTTGAATTGGATGACGTATCCCGTATCAATTTGTCGTTTAATGACGAAGCCATTACGAACTTCCTTAACTGGGGCGGTGCGTGAAGCACTGGGGATATGCTGGTATTGTGTGCTCTATCGGTACGCGATCGACTCGCGCGAAATTCACCGTCGACCCTTTTGCTGTATTTACCGATATAATTACCCGTATACGCGTTTCGATTATTCGCGCGAATTACTGCACGGTATAGTTTGGTTTTAATCATCGCGAACGATTATTAGAGAGCTCTTCTCGACATTCATTCATTGGGGTCGTAAAACACGCGCTGTACGACTGTTAGTATCTGTTACGTTTTATCGATTTGTCATCGGCAATTTCAATTTAATCGATGGCTCATCATAATGAAAAAATACAGAAAAATTCTTAAATTTGAGACAATGTTTCTGAATTTTCCAATTTTTGCTTATGAATAACGAATTACATTGCATTTTTTTTATTACATTATTCTTTGTAATCTAAAATTGAATGAGATTTATTTGAATTTTAACACAATTTTCATTTATTTGTTTCCTATGCATGTTATTGGTTGAAATTCACAGAAACTTTTAACAGTTCACAATGCAAGGTGAGGACCAATGATTGAACGAATGCAAGTTAACCTATTTTCCGTTTGAAAGGGTACTCGAGAATTTTCGATTTCAGTCCTTAATCGAGCTTAATTTCATCGAGTCAATTGCCGGCTAAATTTATCGTCCCGGCAATCGAAATATGTATTGGAGACATAGAGGGATAGAAAAGAGGAGCATCCAGGGATGTACGCGTAGTTCGTACGGAGTTAAGGTTGATTACGCTGCTGTACGTTTGCTCGCGGAGGGTAGGTCGTTAAAGCGAGATAGGGTTGAAAATTGAAGCGCGGAGCGAGGGAAAGAGCGAAATGAGCGCACGAATTTACAGGAGGAGGTTTCGAATGAGAGGATCCTCGAAAGAGATTTTTATCCACGCTGTACCGAATCCTTGATCCACCCATTCCACCATTCGCCGTCGGCAACTCGCTTCTTTTCGCCTCGTGAGCTTTTCACTTCCACTTCTGCTCGCTAACTATAGTTATAGGGTTTCTACCTCAGGAAAAATTTTTCACTACAACAGAATTGGTGGATTTCGAGACGTCGACTTTCATTAACACTTATACACCTATTTAAAAATGTTGGGGTCAAGTATTACAATAACATGGTAAAATATTACAATAAAATCCAAATAGTTTATTATTTCGCTAAATCTATTCTTAAGTTGCTTTGAATTAATTTTTAACAGAAAAAATCTTAACATCATACTGACTATTATAGCGTATGAACATTTTACGATTTTTTTCTTTCTTTCTTTCTCTCTTTCGCTCTCTCTGTGATTTCGAAGCTCGAGAAAATCTATAGACAAATTGAGTTCGTTTATATGCAGCTAGGGATGTGCAAGAGGAAAAGAGGAGGAGAGAGAGAGAGGCGACAACTCGGTAATCAAACTTCGGACGGCACGCCACGCGGAAAACTGCTCGCGTCGCGCGACAACATAAACGAATGGCAAATGAAACGCGGTAATCATAAGGATAAATCCATTTTGCATTTGTAATGGGAACGATCCATGCCTCTTCGCGCTCACGCCTCGCCGAGCCCGTCGGTATTAACTTTCGTTGATGGGCGCTCGCGCGCGAATTTCGCACTCTCTGACCGAGTTTGACGAGGCGCCAGGAAAAATAAAATGCAAATCGTCCCGGTGTTTGTTGAAAAAAAGTGTAAAAATATTTCCTCTCTTCCGTTTTCGAGAGTTTATTTGCAGTAGTCTCGGCGGTGCGAAATTGTCAAGATTTCCCCTCGCGAATTAACGAAATTGCGATTATTGCCAGCGCGTTTGAACGTACACGCGAATATATTCGTTTGGAATTACGAGAATTTTCATAATCGCGTTTCTGAGGGCGAGGCCATTATACTTAAAATTGTAATTAGTACGCTGCTCGTCTTATCGAGTGCGCGATTACCTTTTCAGCCTCGTTTCTAATGCCACGTGATCACGTCAAGAACTTGGCCTTTGCTGTTATCTGTGTTCACATCGAGCACGCGTGAAGTGAATTTTATTATTTTTTTCTCTTCATGGATGATACCCGCAAAATCTGGATTCGACATTATCTAATCATGAGAATCTATTCCATCTCTTGTCTATTCATGGGAATATTTATCAACTGACAGTATCGGCAACTCCTTTGATAACATGAAAAAATATTTCTTTCGAGAACTCTCGGTAGAGCTCTTACTTAGCTTTCATCGAAAATAGAACGAGTTACCGACTGAGAATACGCTAGGGAGTATCGCTTACTATAGTTTATCATAAAAAAATATTTTACCATATCGCTGTTGTGTAATTTTTTGATTTTACCGACAACGGGTAATGAAACTTCAGCCGAAAACAGAGATTTCTTCAAAAATTAATAAAATCAGTCTCTCCCGTTTCTCAATGGCTAACGTAAATTAAGTCATGATATAAAAAATACATAAAAAATGAAATATATCACCATACATCTTTCAAAAAATTACTTTTCACAAAAAACTCTGCAATGAATCGCGCAAGTTGGTTCGCACCAACTCTCAGGGCTTTCGGTATTTGTTCTGGCGATACTTTGAGATGTATGGAGTCGTATAAAATTGAGTTTTCATGACAGATTACAATGGAACGATAAATCAACTCGATAATTCGCACTACATACTAAATTTATGTATTCAATTTTAGTAATACATTGTAAACGATTAACCGATCGTATTTTTTTTTTCGAATTACGCGGACAGTAAATTGCACTCGGATTACGCCTCATGGTAATTAACGAAACGCACTCAGCGTGACTGACATTGATACGGAATTATTGAAAATTCCGATGCATTATATCGACGTTTCCATTAAAAATTTCGTGATATCGCGATACAAAAGTCGCGTATCGGGCTCATGAATTTCTCACGAAGTAATACGAACACTAATTTATCCTTTGGCTCGGTTGTATTTAACTGACCTTTGGTAAATAAGCGCTCCCATAAGACGTTATTTCGAACTTAAATGTGTTAAAAACACGCCATCAACCTTGGCGAATGCCGTGAATCGACTCTCGTCATAAATATTCAAAATCCATTGATTTCGTATTTTCTTTTTCTTTCATTTTTTGGAGCTATTCCGTACAATTCGCTTTCAGGGAGCCCTTATGTTTATTCAGAGAGAAGCCGGAAGGCAAATACTAGCTCCTTCGATTTTCTTGAAACCAAAAAAAAACTTAGTGATCGAATTTTGTAGCACTGACGCAACGGAGGATCAGAATTTTCATCTTGAGGTAATCGAAAAATTTTTCCGTATCAATTTTATGCAATCTTTTGTATTTTTTTCCATTTCGAGTAACACAAAGCAGAGAGTAAACAGAAGACACGGTACGTCAATAAATTGTCAATGCTCTTGAAATTCCTCGTCCGCCGGTACCGAGGTCAGTTCCGTCTGCGTGGGAGAGAGAGAGAGAGAGAGAGAGAGAGAAAGAGAGATGTTGTGATTTTGCTTTAAAAATAGAAAAAGGCGTCATATTCTAGCCCTATTGTCAGCGAGATGACGAATTGATATGAGCAGTGTTATTTTTCGTATAGTATATCTATAGGGGAGACTGGGTACGATTGTAACATGGACCAATTGTAACAACATGAATATCTAAAAATTTATTATGGTGCAAGTGACAATTTGGAGATAAATAAGGATGTTGTTACAATTGTTCTATGTTACAATCGTACCCAGTCTCCCCTACAGAAAATAGTAATAAATATAACTATACAAATTGGAAAATTAATTATACAAATTATTAATACTATAATAATATAATATACAGGGTGTCTGATAACTACCCTCCGAAATTATACTGGCGGAATGGGGAGCACAAGCCGAATAAGAAAATATTTTCCTCATCTCGATTAGATAATCGGTTAAAGAGTTATTCAATAATAAAATTTGAATTTTTCAACCAATCAGATGAGCATACGTAACACGTTCGATACG
>NCVS01000850.1:0-17984 GCA_003055095.1 Goniozus legneri
CTTCCGCATAACTTTCTTGATTCAAGTAATCCTTTTTTTCTATGTGTACTCGAATAAAACTTCCAGTTATAAATAATAAATTGACCTTTTGAAAATCGTACAAATTTTTCGATTGGTGCTTGTATCCGAAGTTTTATAAGCATAAAAATTAGTGATATTGTGAAAATCGCGATTCAAGTATATTGAGAGACTACTAATGGAAATGGCGATAAGTGGTTTCATACTCGGATAAAACTTGCAGTTATAAATAATAAATTGACCTTTTGAAAATCGTACAAATTTTTCGACTCAGCTACGATAAGCTTTCCCAAACGATGGTAATTTATTCTTCCCGAATCGGCAAACGAAACAGCTCTCGTTACGAGCCTCGTTGAGATCGTACGCGAGCCGATCGGGCCAATTAGGAAGAACTCGCTGGATAATTGCGAGACAGTATATTAGAACGCGTATAAGTAAGCCCCGTGCAAAATTGCCAAGAGCCTCTTTATACGCCCTTCTCTCGAGTTGGTAACGCGATAATAACGATCCCGATAACTGCCCCTCAATTTTCATCTCGTCGTTTAGCCGAAAAATTGAAGTAAAACGGAGATTAAAAGAAAACAAATAAATAAGAGAAGAAACGAAATAAAAATAAAATTAACGTTACCAAGTAGAATCTTGAATGTTCGTAGTGCATAAGAGAACCGGTACTTCGTCCTAAACAAATTCGTGTCTACAAAACGAGTCTTCGGAGATATAAATCGAAACTTTTTTCAAAATCAAAGTCAGCGAAGAATGTCTTCATAATCTTTAACTACCGACGAAAACATCCACAAACACGCTAGACAACTCAACTACATCCTAAATCTACTACGAGAAAAAAAGTTCTCTTAGTAGGGTGGCGAGTTCGCGTATAGGTGTAACGTCCTCGTGGCTCGGATGAAAAGAAAGAAAAAAAAAGAAAAAAGATGCGAGTCAGGGGCTAAATTCGGCTCCGAAAGGTCCGGCTCCGAAAGTGAAAGATATCGGGCTCGATAATCAAGATACTAGAACTCACTTTTCTCTCGTTCCGCTGGTTCCCGATTGTTATCGATATACGAGCGGGCAATCAACGTTTTTCTCTGTGTATAAGCCTTCGCGAACGAGCCCGATGATACCTGACTCTCCTGCCTCTCGGGACGGCGAACTAATACCTTTGTAACACCGTTCCCCCTCCCCTCCCCATCTGTCTCGTCTTTCCGGTACCGAGGACTCGGCCGGCCCGGGTACACGCAAGTAGCCGATCCGTGAAACGCGCTCGGTCTACCCCTAACGAGCTTAAATCCAAACGAGCTGTTTCGTGCCTTCTCCATATCTCGCTGTGGAAACGTCTCAATCTTCGGACACCTCTCGATAGATGAACCGTTTATTAAAATCCTTTTGAATTCCGTTCTCCGAGTTATATACAGGGTGTATCGTTTCGAACGGACAATGTTAAAATCTTGAAATTTCAACACTGTACTAGTGTTTGTGTGTAACAATTTATTTTGTATTTTCATTTATATTTTTCTAAACGATTCATACAAAAAATTTACAAATCGTTGTAATTTAGTGTATGCATAAATGAAATAGTTTTTTACTACGATTTTAATTTGGTGATTTATTGTATAATTTGATCATATTTATTTGGTAAAAGAGTGTACCGTTTCGAACGAGCAGGGCATATAGATCTTGAAATTTTAACACTGTACTAGTGTTCGTGTATAAAAATTTATTGTGTTTTCATTTTTATTTTTCCAAACAATATTTATACAAAAAATATACAAATCGTTGTAATTTAGTGTATGAATGAAATAGTTTTTTATAACAACTTTAATTTGGTGTGATTTATTGTATTGATAGTTTATTTGATTATCAAATTACTGATTACTATACTATTATTCTTGAACATTTTGTAGGGAATGAGCGAGAGAGAAAGAAAGAGAGAAATTATTCGATCGTGAGGACGATTTAATTGGACCACCTGTCCGAAACGTCAGAAGGGTAAATGGAAATGGATGGGAATGGACGCAACGATGAAATGAAGGTGCAATTAGCCGCAAAATCAACGGTTTAGGATTTCGGGCGGCTCTATCACGCCCACAGTGGAGTCGCCACCAGCCGGGCCGACGGTGAGTGCCCCGGAGGTGTTAATTCGAGAAATCGCTCCTCGTTGTCTCGCGCTGCTCCGTAGCGACCGGTAGTCGATAGCCTCTTATCCACAGCTATATACATGCACGCTTAAACGCTCTAATCGCCTCTTAAATCCTCTTTCATTAGCCTTATCGCGGTATTACAGATAAACCCAACTCGGAAATACCGAACGATTTTTCTGTCTTTTCCACGCTCGGAAAATAGTAGCGATTAGCGAGTCTTGGATCATCATTAGTTTATTTATCATTTTGTAGAATTAATCGACAACTGCAAATTTCAAATTTGAAAAAAAAAAAAAACGGCGAGAAGTCAACTCGATATCCTATTATTATCGTCAAGATTTCTCAGAGTAATAACTGGGTTTGGATTTGCTAATAAGGTCAGGAATAAAGAGTAACCCGAAGCAGGCAGAGAAGTTCACCCTTCGTTAAAGAAATTTGAATTTAAAATCCTGTCATTTTTCTCCGGGTAAACAGTTTTAAAAAAACATCAAACAAAGAATCGGAATTACCAATGCGAATAACGAGTCGCGTGTAACGAATAATTCCCGTTGAATTATTGGATAAACCGTCGCATAAACGTATACGACGGGTTCGTCTTACCCCGGCATAATGAAATCGCTCCCTCGCCATTTTCCCGACACGCTTTTCACCTTACTTCCTCCATCCGAGCGTCATTTCGGTTTCTTCTCACGCGATAGCTCGCGTTACGAGAGCGCGGGCGAGATAAAATCGCCGCGGGGGGTCCCCGCGAGTCCGCGGGAATTAAATTCTCGTTCCCGCTCGAGGAATCGGCGACACGTTCAATTTCACGGTTAGTCGCTCGCGATTCGAGCCGGCTCGTTCCCCGACCATCGAAATTCAATCGTCGAATTGAGCGGGACGCCCGAACGACTCGAAACGTTCGAAAATATCGTCGAATGATTACTCGCCCCTCCCGTGCAAATTAGCCGTCCTCTATCTCGAATCTGTCCCGGGGTTACCGACAACGGAACGCTTTCACCGACGCGAAAAGAGAAAAAGGAACGCGATAATAAGTCGGCGTTATCTCGACTCGCGTATCGTCTCCCCCGCGTTTCTATCAGCGCGAGCGGACCGACGGTATCGCTGATATTCGCGACAAAACGCCCACGCGGCTCGCTGGGCCTGGGAGGCTCTCCGGAGGCTGCCTACGTTCGGCGAAGCGCGTGTATAAGGTGACCCGGAAGTACGCATAGATTCCTACTTTGAATGAGTCAATATATTCTTTATTCAAGAAACTATTACTTACTATTATTATTTTTAAACTATTTTTTTTTTATTTGAGAAATAATTATCTTAGGATAGAACAAAATAGATTTGGTTCGGGTATGGCAACACTTGATTCAAGAAAAACAAATTCTCAATTAAAATATTTAATTTTCTACTAATATGGAGAAATTATTTTCTTGATGACGGAATTTTCCTTCCTTCCGCATAACTCTCTTGAATTAAGGATATATATTTCTTCATTCAAGTGATCTTTTTTTCTGTGCACTGAGAGAAAAACGTTGTTCAACCAATTAAATATACAATCGTATACTGTCAAAAGGATATTTTGTTGATCGGAATAAAAATCTTTTTAATGAAGAATTTTTTAGTTGATCTAACAATTATCTTGTCGGACTGAACGATTATTTCATCGAACTGTCAAAATATCCTCTTGACAGTATACAAAGATTTTCATTGAAACGTGATTTTCCTTTTTGTTATTATTGGCTTATTTAAAAATGACTGATTATTCTAAATAATACTGAATTTTAACCCAACGACAAAATAGTCACACTCCTTCACGGAGAAAAATAAATCGGCATATTTCACTTTAGAGCTAAAGTAATCATTTTATGTATAGAGAATACTTTAAATCAAGTGATCTTTACTCTTTTTGTTTAGTGAATTTACTCTATTTGAAATAAATTTATCTTTACATAACGCGAACTTTGCTTGAATTAATGTTAGAACTGTACATGAATACCCTTCAACTAGAATAATAAAGTAATCGTTAAATTACGGTAAAGAGTATTTTAATCTAGTAAAATTTACCGTTTATTTTTCACCATGTTGAAGTTATAAATGTTTGATTGGCTACAGGAGAATTTAAATATCTCAAAAACCTATAATCGGACTTCAAACTTTTACCCTCGTAATTCTGCTTAGTGTCACCTTTATGGAGAACGAACAATCATTCGGGGACACCTTGTATAGAGTCGGAAGTGGGGATAGGGGTGGCGTGGGTGTGCGAGCCAACGAGACTGTATCTAGGCGTTCGGGAAAGCGTAAATTTACGAGCCAATAAATTATCGCGTCGCGCCTATCGCGAGCCCGTACTCCGCGTCCTCCCCTCGATTCGGCATCTCTCTTCCTCTCTTTCTCTTCCTTTCCAGCACGCGAGAATCGCTAACGAGGTGTTAACTCGCGCCCGTACTGGACGCTAACGAGAGAGTGCCTCGCTCGCTCGCGAGATCGAGACTTCCGGTGCTTACGCGCGCACCAGTCCCCTCGCGGGTACCGAAGAGGCTCGATGAAAAATTCCCCTCATTTCGCCATCAGGAATTCTAGATCGAACTCGATCAGCGAAAATGACAAACCACAGGGCGCTGAATCAAAACGAAATTCTTACTATAGTCTCGCAAGAAACTCTGAATTTTACCATCGGCCTCTCCCTCTCGCTTTTGGATTTAGATCCAATTCCAGGAGGATGATCATAAACCAAGAGGGCCGCTCCGGAAACTCGGTATCAATTTCACGATCTACTTATTTTTTTTTCTCTCTCTCTTTCGTTTTCCGCAAAATTGAAAATTAATTTTGTATATTAAATTTCCTCCGGGCCGTCTATTTTCAACGCGCGTATAAATCTCGAGGTAAATTTACATTTGGGGTACACAGTGTGTATATCTTGGCGATACGTAATGGGGTAGATCTACTTGGAGAGCCGTTCTTGGATTAAACGACTTTCGCGATTAAGTCCGCCCGAGACGAGAAAGAGAGAGAGAGAGAGAGAGAGAGAGAGAGAGAAGCTCTGTCGAGCCTAACGTCGTCTTCTTGTTAGGCTCGGCGGATCGGATTTGCGAAAGTGCGTTAATGCCGATCGATACGCGACCCCCTCGCGTTTATTTTTCGCAGACAAAGAGGCGGGCAATTAAATTCGATTTTTACAGTCAACTTTTGAGGGGTTTATTTCGCGTTTGGAACGTCTCGAGTAGTAAAAGTCTCCGTAATACGAGACGTATATATTAGAATTTAGAATCATTCAAATTTTCTTCGTACGCGAGGCCGCTTGTATCAAGGAATGCGCGATAACGAAGCAACGGTTAACGAGGGCTACGTTCTTTTAATCCTCCTTCGCTATTCTCATTACGCGAACTCTCGCGTGTTTGTTTACGAGCGTGTACGGTGTCTCGTTACCCGCGAGCGTGTTACACAGACGTCTACGCGTATACGGGCGTGTACTTTGACCACTTTTTCAGAATCATGAGATTTTTTTTTTTCAAATTAAATTACACTGAGAAGACTCATTAAATGTATTTACTATTTGTTTGAATCGAGGAACCTAATTTTATTTATTCCGAATAGTAATTAATTTTATCGAACAGGATATTTCTAAACGAATATTCGAAAAAGTTTTATTTTCAGTGTAGCATAGATAATTTTGAAATAGTTTGCGTTGCGAGTTCCTCGTAAGGAATTAAAGTGCGATCGAGTGTCTTTAACTTTTTTTTATCGAGCCTGGAGTCGCGTTAAAAGAGCATCTTCAACTTGACGCGTGCGACGAACAAAACGAGTTTCCTCTCTCTCTCTCTCTCTCTCTCTTCCTCGCGCGCGCGCGCATCGATAAGCAAATTGGAGAAAATTACACGTTGCCCGAGTGCAAGAGCGCGATGGTATTTTAATAATTATTACGATGGGACGTCGATGCGAATTCCTCGTCTCTCCAGGCTTTCCAACTCAATCAGCCACGCGAGCGCAATTTTCAGGCGCGCGTACGGGACGAGTAACTCGACTTTTCTCCCGGAAAGATTCCTTTCTTCGAAAATGTTATCCTGTCGACGGGGAGACCCTTAGCCGTGAGGGAAACCAAATTGACGTATAATAAAGACAACGCGGGCGCGCATAATAAAAAATAACAAGGCGATCCGTGGGGATAAAAGGAGCGTTTTCCTCGTCCTTATCCGCCCACGCGATCTGACGGGTTCTCTCTGCGGTCTCCCCGGAGAGAGAGAGAGAGAGAGAGAGAGAGAGGGACTGGTTAAACGAGCCGGAATCCGGAATTGCCCTCGACGAGCCCACCGCCCGTACCGATTGCCCGGTAACTCAAATTCCCGATATTTCTCACGAATTTTACCAGAAAGTTTGCTTCAAAACTGCTCCAGGAAATTACTTCGGGCCCCGTTCTTTCTATTTCGGCCCTGATAACGATTATTTATTTATTTGTTTATCGTATCGAGGGATAAGTATAAATTCCAAGGCGGAGGTGTACGAACGAGTACTAACGAATAAATTGCTGGTCGTGAACGAGAAACTGCTTACTAAAGTGTCCGTAAAAACAGAACACGCGTTCACAGGTTCGTAACATGTGGGGGAAGATCGTTTGGATTGTCTTGGATTCGGAATTTTTGTTTTGATAAAACTGGAATAGAAATAACGAAATTCTCATCAACGAATCGTAGCTGGGTTAACATAAAACGTCACCAAGAATCCTCAGATAGTACACGGAGAAAAATAAATCGGCCTGTTCAATCTTAGAGTTAAAGTAATCATTTTAATGTAGAGAATACCTTAAATCAAGCGATCTTTACTCTTTCTTTTCTTTTAATTCACTAAATAAATAAGGTTACTGGCTTTCAGTGAATTTACTTTATTTATAAAGTAAATTTGTCTTTACATAACGTGGACTTTAATCAATGTCAGAACTTTACATGAATAGTAAAAATTACTTTAAATTCTAGTAATATTTGCCAAACTCTTTAACTTGAATAATAAAGTAATTGTTATTTTAAATTAAGTTTGTCCAAATACGAACCCTAGATTACAGTAAAGAAGTACTTTAATGTGGTAAAATTCATCATTTATTTTTCTCCGTGTACCTACAATCAAATGAACGCACGATAGAGAAAAGAAAACCGAGTAAAGAAATTTTTTCCCAGAAAGGAAGATAAACCCGAACAAGAGGACGAACTCCAAACAAAACAACATTGAAGAATCTCTTTTAATTGTTTGGCCACCCACTTCTACAAATTTAACAAATTTCCTCGAACGGGAAATATTTTCCTTTCCAGGTATAAGTGCGATAATTGAAATCTAATCGTTCGGCAAATCTGTAGAGCTCGAAAAACACGTGGGGTATGGTGGCGCGCGAGCCTCTCCATACGGCCGTGTAAACACCGGGAAATAACTGCGCGACAGCGGCATTATTATATATCTACTACGCGCGCCGACGAGGAGAGAATACGTCTCCCCGTTGTAAAACCTCGTACAACCTCCCAGTGAATGCGCTCGCGTCTTTAGGCCTCCTAAAATACGAGCGAGGTGAAAGTACGCGCGCGCAACAAGCAGAGACGACACTCGACGCGTGCGTCACATAAATTCGCGCGAGCTCGCTCGATTTTACACGGCCCAGCCGAGTATTCTCTCGATTAAAGGGGGAGCAGGAATTTCACGAGACCCCCGAGGGGATGAATATCGAGGAATCTCGCTCGAGACGATAAAAAAAAAAAGTTGGTAGCTCTTTGTGCTCGCCTCTGGGGAGAGTCGTGACGAAATCTAGCGAGATTCGGCAATTTCGTACGAGACTCGCGTATGGGGTGCTTCCGAAGAAAAAATCTGCTGACTGGGTTTGGCCGTTTTGAGTGGCTCACGGAAAATTAAGTAACTGATTTTTTGAGGCTTGTTTATGTACCAGGGTGGGCTAAAAAAATTGAATAATTTAACAATAAAATTGAATTTCTCGTCAGTAACTTCTGATTAGGAAAAGACCGTAACAGACCTTTTTTGTAGATCATTCAATTACCAATGAAAATATGTACTGGTTTTTACAATACGCTGATTTATCATCGAGTAATAACATTTTGAATTTAAAAAAAAAATTTTCCTGTGTCAATTAAATGGGAAACGGTGAATCACAAATAGGCACTTGTTAAAATTGTTTCTCAGATCTCATGTTTCGCTAGTATGATTTTTTTGGCCCACCCTAATATGTACATATAAAAATGGGGGGAAAAAAATGAAAATAGAAATTAAAAATGTTTCGAGCAACTCTGCAATTTCGATAGTCTCGAAATTTTGTGTATCTGTCGGGAAGTGAATTTTGCTTCGATCCCCAAGGACCACTAATTTCCGGGAAAATCGTGATCCGAATAATCGGCGAACCGAAACATCGAAGCGAGCCCCGCCGCGGTCGCGTGACACGTGTACCAGGTGCTACGGGTTCCCGGCGAGGCACCCTTTATAAGCAAATCGTACAACCGAATACGTACACACAACAAGCCGGAGGGAACTATCGGTCCGAGTGGATAAAGTGGAAATCGAAGCGATTTATCGAGTATCCTTGGCACGCGTCCATCCGTTCCGTATGGGATTGAATCGAGTCTCGGTGTGGGCGTGGGCGACGTCTGCAGGGGGGGGGGGGGGGGGGAAGAACCGCGCTGGAGGATGGAGTTTGTCACGGATTGATGTGGAGCTGGCTGGCGCAAGATGGAGCGAGACCGAAGCCGCACGCGGCTACTTTAATTAAGCGACTAATGCCGCTGAGTCGGACACGCTGTCGGAAAACGAGAAAGAGAGAGAGAGAGAGAGAGGGGCTGAAATAGTAAAATAGTAAGAGAAAGAGAGAGGGAGAGGGAGTGGAAGTTCATTGGGGCAGCCGGATTTAACCGAGCGTATAGCACTCCACCCCATCGTTTCGCAGCGAGCTCGGTGTTGTATTCGGAGTCCAGACCGAATAATCGTCCTCCGGCTGTGGGGAGGGAGGAGGGGGGGGGGGGGATGTGCAACGCACGGGGGCAAAACAACGGACAAAGCTAATAAGTCCAAATGATGGACGGGTGGATACACAACGCGGTCGGCATAAAATACGGGAAGCCCCGTTATGAATTATGCGCGCGTGCTCGCCGATAAATTTATATAAATCGTATCGTCGGAGAGGTCATTTTTTCCCTCTCTCTCTCTCTCTCTCTCTCTCTCTCTCTTTCTATCGCCAGCACTATTTTTCCTCTCGATCCGCACCCCGCAGCGCCGTGTAACGCAACACTCCTGGAATATCAATTCGCGAATGAACGAGCTCGAGTCGCGGGGAGGAGTATCGAGCGCGAAATTAACCCGGGGATCCGATTGGCTGTGGGTTATTTGAAATTTATTTTAGAATTTTTGGGTGCATTATGATTCTTGAAATATATTTATCCTAGTCTTCGTTTACATTACGGACACTTTTACGTACCTATTTTCGTAAGAAAGTTTCAATTTGGTGCAATAATGAAATCATAAATTTTGTGTGAAAAAATTAATTGCAAACCAGTATAGTTATAAACTATCAACTATAAATGGGAAGAAGAGATACATATTTGTATTAAATATTTGTTAATGAAATTGGAAACCCGTCAAATGAAGTGTTCAATTCATAAAATAAAATTGATACCCCTAACGTGATTTCATTAGATTGCTTTTAATTATATCGGCTAAATACAAAAGTTGCAAAAAGTACTTCTAGCTCGTACATCAGAGAAATCTCAATATCCCGGGTCGAAAAATTTGCACACTTTTTAATCTAAGTGTGTAATAAATGTATTACGAAAGATCAAAATAAGATTAATTATGGAACGTAGACAAAATTTTTTGCTTAAATCTTATAAGAACGAAACAAGATTAATGTTAATGACAAAAAAGTCTGAAGTTAGTCCGAAGGCGATTAAAAACCGATCGAATAATGTCATAAAAAAGTCTTAAATTGGTCCGAAATGTGAATAATACGGGCAAAAAACAACCAAATTCGTATTCAAAATAGGATATAAAATTAATTAAAAAATATTAAAAAGTATCATAAGTTTGAAAACAGATCAATTTTTTTGAACGGGGATGGAAAGTCTTCAAAAATTACCAAAATTGTGAAATAGCTCTCGCGAAGAGCGTGCGAATTGGCCGAGAGGGGGAGATTTCTTTCGCGCTCGTTCGCGGTCCGAGAGCTCGAGAGAACGGGAGTGAGGGGAAAAAATAAAGGTATATCGGAGGCTCGTATACACACCACGGCGGTTATTTTAATGAGAGTTTAAAGCCCACTAGTAAACGTCGAATAAATCATTGCGGCGAGGCGAGCGCTAAGTGCACTCCCGAACCCGGAGAGTAACGCGGAGCGAAAGAGAGAACGAGAGGGTCCCTTGTCGAGTTACGAATATAAACCTTAGAAGTATGCCCACCCGCGCGCGATAATTTTCCTTTTTTTTTTTTTATTTTTGTCGATCCTCTCTCTCTCTCTCTCTCTCTCTCTCTCACCGTATTTTTTCGCGACTGCACTTTTTGCGCTTTCGGAATCTCAACGACGAGAGAGATGTTTTCCTTTTCCCTCGATTAGCGAAACTCTCGAGCGCAAAAACAAAACGCGCCGCGAGATGAAAAAAGCCGGCGGATGGGACGCTGAGGGTTTTTAAAATTGAATTTTCGGAAGCCGGTTTTAATACCGCGCGGTATACGCGCCTCCCATTTCGTACTATTGCGTTTCGCGCCGTGAATCGACGCGCACTCAGCCAATTTTAATAATTCCGCTCGCTCGTACGGCGTGTTATTATCCGTCCCGTTCGCTCTCCGCTCGCGTCGCGTGTATTTCGAAAAAGTACGATATTCCCGTGCGATAAATAATACACCTACGGATTGGCGAAACGCGGAAAATGATGAATTCGGTTATGAATCTATAAAAACGTTCCACTTGTAAATTTTTGTGCAAGTCGCCTCGGCGATTGCAGTGTAAATGCATCATTTATCGAGAAACGCTGTGACGGTAAATTTGAATAATTTATCATTCTTTTTTCCGCGGTGCAGCTATATCGAGCACGGTGCAACACGTTGCGCTCGCCGAGGCGTCGAAAATGCGACACGACGCGGTGAGGACGCTTATTATAATGCGCTTTAAATAAATACCTTCGGATGTATAACGGGGAAAAGACGCGTTAATTGGCAAGCCGGATGATCGATGCGCAATGTTATTCGTCAACTCTCGCTCTCTCTCTTTCTCTCTCTGTCTCTCTCTCTCTCTCTCTCTCTCTCTCTCTCTCTCTCTCTCTCTCTCTCTCTCTCTCTCTCTCTCTCTGACGTGCGCGCGGAAATCCGACCCGTTGACGTTGGATCACGCGTGATCGCGCTCATGCACATGCAATACGTACATCTACGCTAACTCGACCGAGTTATTGCTTTCATTAGCCGAACAATGAAACCAATTTGCCCCCCTCCTGCCCCCGCCTCTTTCAACCCCTCCTTTCACTCTGAGAGAGAAAGAGAGAGAGAGAGAGTCATTGTCTATTCGCATACACCCTTCATAACATCGATACTCTCTCTCTCTCTCTCTCTCTCTCTCTCTCTCTCTCTCTCTCGCTCTCTCCTGTACGCCGCAGAGTAATTTCGTTTTATTTCCGTTATTGCACTTTTATTATTTACAATGATTAGCTCGTTCGCCACGTGTCTCACGAGGCTACACACCCGTACATCGTTCCTTTTTTTTTTGTTACATTTTTGCGCAGAAATTCCAATCGACAAGTACAATTCGTTATTTTCATTTGTCTAAGCCAGGAACTAATAAAAGTTACAAATTCGTTGATCCGGAATGCATTCTGGGAGTTTACGAGCGCAGTATTTGAATATGCTGTTACTTCATCTAATATTTGTTGTAGTAATTACAGTAATTAGCGCGACTTGATTCGAATTGGCCGAATAATCGGTTAATGTGACGCGTTAGATGAATAAACTATGATTTTGTTAGTCGAACCAGGTCAGGTCGTACCGAAAATGCATCCGAAGTTTGCGCTAAAAAATTGAACAACTCTTCAACGGAGGGTCGAATCGATGAAGAGAAAAAATACGTGCGTCCTTAAATTTCGAAATCTACAAGCTCTGTCAATTATGTCCGACCAAACCGGGACAGTCCGTATAGACAGGAGCGTTTACACATATGCAGCCAAGCCGCGGAAGCGCGCTCGTAAATATCGCCCACGCATTTCGCACCGCATTCACGCTCCGCTGTGAAGTTGCAAACGAGAATATACATCCTTCGTTTTTTACGTCATCGAGAATTTATCGCGAAAGGAGATCCCGGGTCAAGAAAATTGATCTGTTCTCAAACTTATAATACTCTTTAATATTTTTTAATTAATTTTATATTCTATTTTGAATACGAATTTGGTTGTTTTTTACCCATATTATTCACATTTCGGACCAATTTAAGACTTTTTTATGACATTATTCGATCGGTTTTTAATCGCCTTCGGATCAACTTCAGACTTTTTTGTCATCAACATTAATCTTGTTTTGGTCTAATAAGATTTAAGCACTGAATAGTTCAAAAACAGATCAACGAGTTCAAATATCGATTACTTAGATTAAAAAGTGCAAATTTTTCGACCCGAGGAGCCAGTAAAATGAACGCTCTCCACGAGGGTAGTGCGAAGGGATAACGAATTAGGGGATTTCTAGTACAATTTTAACCCCAACTTCTCTAGACAGGTGTTTAGTATGGAGGATAGTCAAAGCCAAGTAGCGAACTCGTATAAGCGCGCGACTACACGTAGTCTTGTCAAGGGCCGTGCCAATCCCAGTCGAGAACACCGCGAACATGTTACGTTATGGCGCAAACTTGAGAACAAATTTCGGTTTACGCTATTGACTTTCGATTTGCAAGAAAATACACACTGCCCTGAAAAAAATTTTTGTTGAATCAATTAAATGTGCAATTCTATATTGCCAAGAGGATATTTTGTTATATAAAGAGAAAAACAATTTACCAGTTGTTTCAACGAATATCTTGTTAGATTGAACGATTATTTTATTGAAGTGTAAATATTTAACCCTTCAGTAAATGGGTGTTTTGACTCACTTTATTCACTCTGGCTTCGACTTATTTTCTTATAGTTTCTGTGCATTGTTTCCATTAAGAAAAAAAAAATTTTTAGTGCATGTGTGTCTAGATAACTAAACTATAGGAAGATACAAAAATTTTCAAGTGGCCTTTCCATTTAAAATTCCATAACTATTTGCACTTTAAGTCGGCCATGAGAGAAAATCTCATAGCCCATGTCCTGAAGTGTTAATTGATTGAACAAATTTTTTTTCTCAGTGTGAAAATGAAAGAATCGTTTTAATTCAAATTGAAGTCTAAATCGAAATATTCGAACGAACTTCCTTTCCCCTATCATTACGGCGCGAGGGAAAAGTGGGAGGACAAAAAAGAGACGAGGAACGTCGATGTGTTTTTATCGATCTCACGGAAGGAAAGTTTTTTTTTTCGCTATCAGCCGACGTCTTGCACGCAAGAAGGCTCGCCGAGGAGAAACGGGGAATCCGTGATTTAGCCTTCGGGGCACAGGTGCCGTGGGTGGAGAGAGGATCCAGCGAGAGAGCGCGCGCGGGGCGTCTGAGAAGGGCGGAGTCGAAGGACGAGCCGCAGCCAGCCACCGTATTAGACCGCAGGGTCTAATACTTTATAGCCCGTCGTCGTAGTCGCAACTCGCACAAGTGCGGATACGCGAGTGAGAAGGAGAGAGAGAGAGAGAGAGAGAGAGAGAGAGAGAGAGAGGGAGAGGGAGAGAACGCAACTCGCGAGGATAATAAATATCCTTCGTCCCGACTGTCCCGAGTCAGCATCGGCTTCGCTTGATCTTTCATAGCCGCTCGTAAAGCCTCCCTCTACCGAGTCCTGTATGCGGACCTCATGAAGCGAGAGAAAGGGCTGGGAGGACGAATCGTAAAATTTGTCGGGCTTTTCGAGTATTTCGCGTACGTGAGCGATAGAGGAATCTCTTATTCCTCCATGGTTTATCTCTCGTTCGGACCGAGAGCGAATGAGAGGCGCACGTTGGGCTGGACTAGCGAGATTAGCTGGAGTCGCACAATCTGAAAGCTTTCTTCTAAATATTAACTAAAATTCAGTGAGAAAATCTTCAAAAAATTCATCAATGAAACGATTTTCCTTCTTATTTCTCTCAATCACCTTCGAACCCAACTTTTACCGATTCAGTTGAGAGTAGCGAAGGTGTTGATTGGAGCAATCACGCGCTAGAATTGCATAATCTGAAAACTTTATTCTAAATATTAACAAAAATTCAGTGAGAAAATCTTAAAACTCCAACAAATTCATCAATGAAACGATCTATACTCCTTATTTCTCTCATTCACCACCGAAGGAATCAACTCAACTTTTACACAGTTGAAAATTTTGTGTTCCTGTGTATAAAATTTCTGTAATAACTTTTTTTGTGTTATTTTCATAACATATAAATATGTACAATTGTCAAACTGTGGTTGTCTTATTAAAGCGGTGGCACTGGTTACATGTGTCATTGCTTAACATAAATAAGATCCGTCAAATTAACACAAAAATGTGAGTGGACTGTTTGGGACATGTGAATTGTGTTAAATTATACACAAAATTTTCAACTGTGTACCGACTCATGTCAGCTGAGAATAGGGAAAGTGTTGATTGGAGCATAATCTGAAAGCTTTCTTCTAAATATTAACACAAATTCAGTGAGAGAATCTGAAAACTCCAGCAAATTCATCAATGAAACGATCTATATTCCTTCTTATTCTTTTAAGACTTTCGCGGTTGTTTTATTAGTCAACTTGGTTTCCAAAAGGGAACCGCGTTCAGCCATTTTGTTTTTTTTTCTCTCCATCGAAGGAATCAGCTCAACTTTTACCGATTCAGCCGAGAGCAGGGAAGGTGTTGATTGGAGCAATCACGCGGTACGCGAGCTTTGCCGCGGAAGGAATTAACGAAATAGGAAGAACCGGGCTTGTGAGAAAATGGGAATGCTAGAGAGAGAGAGAGGTAGATAGGTAGAAGAGGAGAGGAAGGCCGAGGAAGAAAACGTTTTCGACGAGAGTGCGGATTTGTCCCCGGGGTGTACTTATACCGGTGAACCGGCAGGGTTGGGAAAATTCAGGAAATTTTGCTCCATCTCGCGCGTCTCGCGTGCTCGACGGCCCGCGGCGCAGACGACCGAGAGAATTCCGATCGACTGCGCCGGGGTGCGGAAAATTACGTGACCGGTATACACACGGGAGAGGGCGTCCCTTTGCTGCACCGCGCGACTCAGCCAGGAAAATCGACCTTCGGCTCGCACGTTACCTCACGAAGCGAGCCACGCGACGAATATCCCGAAATTCCTCAAACTTTTTCGAGAGAAGAATCGTACTTTCAAAACGTAAAATAAACATCTCCGTTAACCCGTTGAGGACACACATCGAAAAAATAACGTTGAGGACACACGAGGTCCAACGGACCCCAGACAAATTTCAATGCAATTGCATTGTATTTGCAATTGCATTTGTTGTTGTTTGAAGTTTCCACAACAAGTTTTGACACACTACGAAGGTCTCTTTGGCATTAGTCATCCTGCAGAGTCATATTAGTGCGGACGTGTTGTTTTTTTTTTTTTGTGGGGTTCTGTAGACCCCGTGTGGCCTTACTGTGGCAAAGTCTTAAAAAATTCAATTTTATTTTATCCTTGATTAGTGTTATTAGTGTTGTTAGTTTTGTTAGTGTTGATTTAAAATTGCATTGAAATTTGTCTGGGATCCGTTGGACCCCGTGTGTCCTCAACGGGTTAAAGACAGTCCTCTTATTGGATTCTTCATTTGTAAATTGTGCTACTATGATGTCCATATTTCACCTTTTAACTAAACACTTTGACAATCGTCTTAAATTTCCAAAGTACTCAATTCTTACGAAATGCAAAAGAAAATTTTCATAATATATCACAGTATTTCTCATTATTTTATTAACATTTCTACAAAACGCCGAGATTGGACATAAGATTCTTCCGAATATAAGAGATAAATTTCAAAAAATGAAGACGCGGAGAGATTTTGTCTCGGAGAATTCCACAATTGCCAAGTCGACGGGAAGGACGATTCTTCATTAGTGATTAACGCCGACTCGTAAAGTCTCGAGACGTCCTATCCCGTTCCGAGGAAGGGACTGATTATCTGCGGACGTAATCGCGATAAATTTGTCGTCGGTTCGCGATCGTAATCGGTAATCTCGTTTGCTCGTAGCCGAGACCCTCGCGTTTCGCACCTCCGCCGGCTTCCGGCGTGACGCGCCAAGGAGCGCCGGGAGAGCCGTGCGAGGAAAAAATAAAGGAGGAAGAAAAACGCTCGACGGAAAAATCTCCGGCAGACCTTTCGGGACTAATTCATCGACTCTCTCGGCGGAGAAGTTCTCGCCGCGCGTTAATCTTGGCCCGTATCGGCTCGGTCTCGGTACATAATTCCCCGCGAATCTCCCCGCGCCGTTAGAGAAAATGGCTACCTAAACACATCGCCGTAACGAGACTCCCGACCTCGTAAATTCGAGGATCTCCCTCTCTCTCTCTCTCTCTCTCTCTCTCCGTCTCCTCGCCTGTCTATACAGTGTGTACTAAAATTAACGCTAAAAAAAAAATCTGTCGAATTTGTTTCTATACTTTGATAAACATAATTTTCTGGGTAAAGTAAATCAAATCGAAGATACCGATTTTAATTTTTAACTGTTGGTTAAAAAACTCACATTCGATCATTTTATCGAATTAATATTTATCTGTTTTCAATAAAGTGGCTTTAGCAGAATTTTTTCAACAAAGGCACGATTTCGAAATACCAGATAAAAATATTTCTTCGGTATTACGTTTTAATGTTGGACACCCTGTACGTCGAGGGAGTGTGCAAGCCCGACGAGAATGCGAATTTACAACGCGCTCGCAGTTTCTCGGGGACCTCTCGTCGTCTGTTTAAAGTTAACGCAAGAGACGAATTTGGTGCCTCGCACGGTGCTCCCTATTTATTAATTTCGCCGTGCCGTGCGGTTACTAATTCGCCCGCTTAGTTTGACTGCCTGAGGACGGAATGGCAGTCCGGGCCATTTCATTTGCATTTCTCTTTGTTGGATCGCTGTTCCTGGTGTTGCTGCCGAAATCAATACCAAAGCCCCATTTACTGCAAGACACTCAAATTGCTTGTTGCTCGAGTGCCGTAAATTTGGATTATTTGCGTCGAAAACTTTAGAACACTTACAATTTTAAACTGAATGTACAATACTGAACATTGTTTAACTGTCAAGGACGAGTATACTCGTCTTTGACAGGGTGTCACGCATTGCCAAGACGAATATATACTCATCCTACTTTCAATATATTATAACACGCAGGCTTTTGAATTAACAAATTTTTTGTGGCCACAGACATAAATAAACAAACTCAAAATATAAATGGCAATGAGAATGACTTCATACAATTTAGGCTTGGGTTAAATCTTTGTATTGCAATGGAATTGTCAGACTATTACGACTGCGACTATTCGCTAAACATGTTTTGTCTGAAATCAACACGAAAATCTATCCTCGCGAAACAATAACACGTACCTGATATGAAACCTTATACCGTATACATTATACACAATACACATTCGGAGACGTAGGACGATTATCGTCGCTCGTTGATCTCGCCGGGGCGAATGGCGAGGCAACGAGCACGAGACAATAAAAAAAAAACTGTGCACCATCGCGTTATATCATCTCGGTATCGGTTATTACGAGTTCGCGCGTGCGTCCGCGTTTACACAGTAAATACATCAATGAATTTACGA
>NCVS01000851.1:0-11009 GCA_003055095.1 Goniozus legneri
TATATATATATATATAACGCATATATATATCACCAAAAAAAAAAACTTGTAGAAAAAAAGATGTTGAGTAGTGCTGGAGAGATAAAACAAACGGACAGCAACGTCCTGCATCGTATTCAGCCAACGGAGGGGACGAATCTCTCTTTCTGCGATGTACCTGCGCAAGAAGCGAAGCGTGTTCGCGAATTATATCGGTGCTGCGCGTGGATCAAGTCTCGTCCACATTAGCCGATAACACAGAATATGCAACGGAGGAACGTTAATGTTTCAATGTTGTCGAAACAAAAATAAGAGTTTCGGTTCGATTCGACTCTACCTTCTTCGTTAAAAGGAGCGTATATTTTTGTTTAATTACGACTCGAGGTCTCCTCGAGCACAAAACAAACACGGGCAGGATCCTCAAACGACATATCAACCGACGAGTGGTGAATTTATGGATATCGAGCGAAGCGGGGGGAGACTCCGCGATGATCGGAGAAGAAAACTGAAGCATTATCGGACGCCGTTGACCCGTGAGAATCGATCGAGGCGAACTGGGGTCGATTTTTCAACGCAAGTGCGAAAGTGAGAACGAAGGGGAAGAGAAAAAAAAACTTGGATTAGATACGCACACAGCGAATGCACGGTCAGCGAGACGAACGGAGGCTCCGACAATTGCGACAACATCGGGCGGATAAAATTAGTATTACAATTTTTTTTTTATTGCGTTTTACGATTACTCCTTTATATATGCGTATGTATTCATATTATATTTTTTTCACGATTAATATTCGCGCAACGCGAGTACCATAAGTATTGCGGAGAATTTCATTATTTTTTAAAGACGCGTCTCGCTCGCTTCTCATTTTAGAATACGTTAGGGTTTAACGATTAGAAAAAAATAACGACTGTTGCGTTTTATCCCGGAATCAAAGTGTCTAGTCGTATCGAACACGCAAGACGTGCGACGAGCAAAACGAGAATGTAGAAAAAAAAAATGATACGTGTCGAGTGTACAATGCGAAGGGAAGACGGTTTTAATATGGAACTATCAACGGAGCTGGTCTTTCTCAGATTCATATTAAAATTAATTCCTACTTTGGCGGCGATACTTTCTATATTTTTTTTTTCTCTCTCTTGCCGAACGCGTTCACCGCACGTAATAGAGTCCTACATTTTACACGTTTACATCGATTTTACACGATACACGCACACATTTCACACGTACACTCATACATATACGCGCACGCACCGTGTGCCAATTTATTAATCTCTCGAAGTAATTAATTGTTTTTAACCAAAGAGTAATGTTAATTGATCTATCATCGAGGTGCTCACACCGGTACCGTATGTTTCTTCCTTGTATTTCTTTTTTTTTTTTTTATTTTTCGTTTCTGCGTTTACAAACAGTACGGTTAGTAAGAGAGCGCTCTCGTGCTATTTAGCAACGGTAGTGATAGAGAACGGTTTTACCATTGTAGATTTTCGCAACTAAATTGGTGTGAAAAAAATTGAAAAACAAATAACTCGCTTGAATGTCTGTGAATCGCTCAACTTGTGTAAAAAAAAAAAAAAAATAAATAACTAATTAAAATCGGCGTTCGGTTAAAATCGAAGCGATTGTCGATCGTAACCGTTGAGTTCTTCGAACGAGTCGACGGTTGATTCTCCGATAGTCTTTCTTTTCTTTCTTGAGACAAAAAGTGCGTAAATAAATTGATCGTTTCGTACGTCGCTTCCGATTGATTAAAATGAAATTGTATTTCGAGGCATTATTGTGTATAACGATCAATCATTTCCATTGATTCGTTCCGAAAGACCGCTAAGGCCCGAATCGTTTTCGGGAAGACCACAACCACTGCACGGTATTATCACTTGAAATCATCAATCATTGCGCATTTTTGTGTATTAGCTGTCAAATTATGAAAAAGTTTAATGCTTATTGATTTCAAATGTACCTTCCCGTGCAGAGCTGTTGTTAGACTTCTCGAAAATTTGCAGGGAATTGATGTTCTCTTTGAACGACGCACGAGACATAATTAGTTGAGTGTAATTGAAACAAGATTGAGCATCGTACCAAACGAGTGAAAGATAATTCGTACGAAGTGCGCTGAAAATCAGCCTAGACAGCGTGCTTTATGATAAATTCGAGTTTGCCATTCAAAACGATGATTAACAATGAAAGGATCAAAAATTTGTAAAAAAAATCAACGGAAGAGATGGACGAGAATCGTATCTCGATCTCGTGTAATCGTATGAGTAAATTATTGAAAAAAAAAGAAAAAAATAAATACGAATTACCGAGAAAAAAAAACAAAAATCTGTATCTGTGTTGTAGGCATTGAGCTAGTGAGTGTTTTGGTGCTGGTCACCAAGCTTAGATCGTACTAACAAGTAAGATTACCAATACACAATTAGGTTTAAGGTGCAAAAATACATTAATTTAACGAATTTCTTAGACCGTAAGCAACGAGGTTATAATAAATATTAAGGATGATAATGTAACACACAAAAAACAAGAGGGAGCGCGAAACACTGCGATATAAAAAACCCAGTCGTATCGGTCGAAGAGACGACGTTGCAGGTACGACGGAAATGAAACGAAGACAGGATCGACCGTGAAGATGCGATGGCACGTGAAAGCTATTGTGATTATATTTGAATAAAGCGATGTTTGATAATCGGCGATAACGCGGGCGTCGATCGCACGACGTAATAATTCTATTATAAGAGAAAAACTGAAAGTTGTTTAAGAATCTGATGTAACGTTTTGAAGGATCTCGCGCATGCGCAGGTACCACACGCAAAAAACCAAACCCAAGTAAATAATAATAAAGAGAAAATAAAAACATTAACAAAATACACCTTTTAACTCAGTCTGTCAATTGTTTTCGCTAAAAGGGCACCGGTTCTGAGCGTTATTGTTTCGCGATATTATCCGAATACTTCGGGACTGCTCTAATGACAATGTTTTACAAGTATGACAATTACGATGATTTAATGAGACGTGTAATAATAATAATACTTATATTAATGATAACAATAATAAAACTGAAAAACAAGAAATACAACGTGTTTGATTGCTGGACAGTTAAATGAACATGTATTAATATCGTGTAACCATCGTACGAGATATATGTGTAATAAAAACATATTTATTGTCGGAACTACCGTCTTCTTCAATCTACCCTATTATCCTTGTACTCCTAATGAGAAATGAGGGGGAAATTAAACAACAGATTCCACTTAATTATTTGTAAATATATTATGATGTAACATCTATAATATAATAATAATGAAAAACCATTTACATTAATTTTTTTTTTGTAATAATTGTAATAATGGTAGTATTTTAATTCGTTAGTAAAACACTCAGTATGTATAGATTTCGTAGCTTTCAAGCATGGATTTTATTTATTTGTTTATTTATTTATCGATGGTGAAAATACCAGGGTCTATATCTCAGAGTCGCCCCAGTATCGATTCGTTATTAATTATCTCTGTCTGGCCAACTTGCGTAAAAGAAAGTCGAAATTTCTCAAAGCTAGTTGTTGTAAGTAAACATTGCTCACGATTCGTTAATAAAAAAATTATTCATTGCACTCTTCTCCTACGCGCGATTCATGCGCTCAATGTATGCAGGACTAGATTCTGATCTTTAAATGTTCTATATAACGTTTTTAATTTTTATGTACTTTTTCTTAACTTAGTATCAAGTTACATTATTATAATTTCAATTGGTTATACAATAGTGTCGAACAAACGAAGACTAATGCGACAAATCAATGAACGCATTTGTTACATTATGATAAATCAAAATATGTTTCTGACAATATGATCATTCATAGTGACAAGCAGTTTACAATATGTACAAGCGAGAGAAACATTAGAGTAATATTTTTCACACGTCGATATTACTGATTGTTACCTGCAATGTGTATGCACAAATTTGACTTTGTCAACGCCTAATATTAACAATAAAACTAAATACAAGTACAATATACATGTTCAATAAACTCCGAATTAACAATACATAATACACATTAGTTCCTTGACATATAATAACGAGATAAAACACGACATAAGTGTATTTATATAATTATATCTGTATCATAATACTTTTTCTTTAAATAACTATGCAACCCTCCCTTCGTTTCATTCGCATTATAAATACCCTGAAAACCTCGCCCACATCGTACACAGTGGAACTTCTCGGTGGGCAAGATCAGTTTTACTGATTTAAAATGGAACCGATTTACCGTAAAATGTAAACATTACGCTGTTTAATTTCATATTTTCAAAACTTTAGACTACTATGTACAAATAGGCGGCAGTGTAAGTCGAGAACCTCGTACGAAAATTTTTCACATACTTCATCTTTTATTACAATTTGTAGTAATGTCGATTTCTTACGTTTATTTCTGACCCACTATTCCGAACTATAATGTTAATCTTTTAACCCTAACAATTCCACGCGCGCATGCGATCGACGAAATGCTTAAAATTAAAATTCTTCTCTATTATTACATTTTTTAAATTAAAACTCCAAAAAAATATCGTTCGTGATCATTTCACCATGTGGCTTAAATTTTTAATAGGACAATATTTAATTCTATCTCACCTATTTCGTAAGCGAATAAACATGTGCATTATTTATATATTTATATTTATATATATTCAGTTTCAATTTTCCTGTTATCGTCTCGTCGATATGTTAGTTTAGCAGTTATTCACGAGCTGATGAGTACTCTCGACTTTCGTTCGTAGTGAGCGAGTTACGTTTATTTTGAATAAAACTTCCTGAACTGTTTTAACATAGCGTTTTCGTTGCGAGAGCCGTACGGCTTGGAATAAACTTCAAATACTCTATGCATGGAATTGCGATGTGATTTCATTCATCTTTTCTGAAATTCTTTCGATTTTTGTGAACAATGATATTAACGTGCGTGTACGCAAGTTGGCCAACAATATGTGAACTTCCAAAACGCACTTTGGTAAAAGTTTATCACTCTGTACAATATAACGCATTTTTCTTTTATTTTTTTCATTTCTTTTTATCGTGAGTATAGGATTACACGTTTCGGTCATTTTCCTCTAACGAGATAATTTGTTGCTAGTACGTTGGAAATGAAAACTTTCAGTGAGCTGAAAATTCACTTTCGTATGTGTGAATTGAATTAACAGTATGAACAATTGGTACTGATACAATGTTTTCAATAATAGTTCAGTACAACTGAAGATTTCATGTATACAAAATATATTCAGTTTATTCAATGTTTCTGTAGCTCTTGTTCGAGAAACAATGATTTGTATTTTAATTTTGTATTTATAAAAAATTGAAAATCAAAATGAAAGATCGTCTGTCGGTAAGGAAAAATCAGAATAACGGAGTTTTGGATCTCTTTTAATTTGTTTATTGTTATTTTATATTAAAGCATATGATTTATACTAATAATAGCAATAGATTTTTTTTCTTGTTACGTAGTGCAGTGGAATATATTCCTACTTTTTACATAATGTTCATCACTTTTCATCTCAGGATAGGATAATCGTGACTTAAAAAAATGCACGTAGTTTCGTTTAGCGCTCGATAAAATACAGCTGAACGTGGCGTTATACGAATGACTCTTCCGACTGCATTGAAAGGTACTTTTTACTCGCCGCGCGTCGAAGCTATTCCATTACGAGTGGTACGAATGTGGCAGAGACAGACAATAATAAGTATTTATAAATTTTCTTTTTCCCCTCCTCGTCGGATTTTATCAGTTTACTTTTCTCTTCTTTCACGATTAAATTACTATCAACAATTTCAATTCGTATAATATTGGCCCCAGCACCCTAATAACTTTATATTATACATCATCTCTGATAATGCGCTCACTATAATCACTCGTTGTGCGAACACAAATATTTTTCATAAATGATTTTTCAGTATTAACAATTTCATCAACTCAGGCGGAATTTATAATTTGTTCACGATTTTGGGACACGGCTGGATACTTTAATTGACCAAATGAGAACTTATTGGTATATTTCAATTTGAATTGGAAATATTAGCGCAGCGCCTAGGGATTCGTTGTTATTTTATAACCGTAGTAATGAGTATTAACAACAGGAAAAATAGAAATCATTCATTTCAAACGAATATTAATTTCCACGTATACGAATGAAGATTTAGTTGATTCAACATTATTTTTCATGAACGTATTTCTCTTGTCGTATCTTCTACATATATTGCACTGTTCGCGCGGGCGCGAATTTCTCTTGTTACTTCGGAAAGAGAAAAAATAAACGAGAGAACGGAAAACGCATCCTCGCGAAAACTGCACGGGATTGACGAACGAAGAGCGCGTACGCTCATTCCGTTCTATCGATCGCCATGAATCTCGCACTCTCATATTTTCCTGGATATAATTCGGCTTCGCACGCGCGACGATAAATTATGTACACGTTTATCCCGAAAATCTCCTGAGTTCTGCCACATTCGCAATGAACGACTAGTTACAATTACGTGCGTATAGACTTTTTTTGTATTAATTTTCTTTCCGTTTCAATATCATTTTTACCCGTAGCGCGACAGGACACTCGTTGGGCATGAGTTTTCAATAATTCCTATTATAATCTTCCCTCGATCGTCTCATCCCCTCGTACAACTTTTGTTTCTGTTTCTTTTACTTTTCAATTTACATATATATCATTTATGTATATACTATCAATTAACGTCTATATTCGAGCTTCACTTCGTTTACTGTACAATATATCGCCGACTGCTGCGGTTCCAATGACGGTTTTTTAGTGGCATCACCTCGCAAGCCAGTGTTTGCCGATGAGCGTGCAAAACACGAGGAAGCGAATTAACGTCGATGGCCCGTTCGACGTCCACGAGAGCGCAGACGAGTACGCATCGCATTGGGCTGTGAAAGAGATTTCGTGTTTTAGTATAAATCGATTGGGCTTGCACTAATAATAAAAATTTGTCTGTTTATAATTAATATTTCTCAATTCACTTTCATACGTTCGAATATTAAGTAGTTTCAACAAATTTTTATTTTCAGTGTGATGTAAAATAAAATTTAACGTTATTTTTTATAAAAATAGCTCATAAGAGGATTATGAACGTAGCCATTAGTGGAGGAGTATAAAAGAGGTACAATTGTAAGACGATGGAACTAAAGAACGGAGAACGAATGAAATACACTGCTCGCTTTATAGCAATTTCAATCTTTCGAAAACAATCGTGACGATCGATACGAAGCAGGACGGTAAATTCCTTTTCGATTACAATAAGTGTATTTTTGCGAATTATTAGAATAGTAGATACGTTATCTACACTCTATTTAATTACCAATATATGGAACCGAGCCAACTCTTCAAAAACTCCATCGTGAGTAAATATCGAAAAAACTGAATTTTCATCACAGAAAAAAATATTTATTTTTACAAATACCAAAAATCAATTTCGATAATAGAAAAACAGAAATATTTTCGGTCTATTTTGTAATAGCGTTCACCTTAGTTAAAAAAAAAAAGAATAATTCGGTTATTGCTCTCACCGTAGGACGTCAAATTGACTTGCCACGAGGGCGAATGACGATGCGAGGCTCTCGGGCACGAGGCGAGATGACCCGTCACGAAGAGCTCTCGGCTGTCGGTAGCGGAGGCGGACGCACTGTAAACCAGACAATACCGACCCGCCTCGGTCGACGCGACCAAGTACGCAGTGTCGTTCTCCACCCATGTACCGTGGCACTGATACTCTGCAAAAAAAAACACACAGCACACAAATAACGCACACTGCCGTACCGGCATTGAGCCGTGACAACTGCAAAAAGAAACACAAAAACTATACCCACTCGTGTTTGAATATTCGCCCTCGACCCACCCACCCCCCCTCTGAAAAAACATAGAGCGTTATATTTTCCAACGCGTTCCATAAATTGCAGAAATCAGCAGCGTATTTTCCCCTCTCTTTTTTTCCATACGTCGATACTCGGTTACCGACGTGGCAATTAATTCCGACCCTCTCTTCAAAATGTATGCGAGGTTTTAGCCAGAGAGCGCGATGGTTACGGTCGTAACGATTCCTCTTAGCGATACTTTTTTTCGCGTTTTTTCGCACCTGCGCGTCGGATAGGGCTCATAAATCTGACGTATCGATACCCGGTCATCGGTTTCTACTCGACAAAAAAAAAAAACGAGGCGGAAAAATGGGATACGTAGTTATATATAGGGAGATGAGAAAAGCGGAAAATTTACAAGCGAGCGAAATGACGCGGAGCTCCATTCTCCCGCTCTTTTTTTGCCGGGAATACGTAAAGCAGAATCAGAGAGAGTTTTCGGGACCGAGGGGTACATTTAACGTGGAAATTCTGATCCGGTTCGATCATCGCGGGTTGTAGGAAACTGTGGAAAATGGTTTTTCTGCCACTCGAGTCAAAAGGGAGACAATGCTCGGGCAAGTAGTTAATAATTGTATAAATCAGACGAGTATATTACGAAGTTGTGAAAAGATTCAAATCTGTTCTGCAAATGTTAATGATTAATGTTTTGACAAAAAATAGTTTTTTAGTCACACGAGTCAAAAGAGAACTATTCGGGCAAGTAGTCAATAATTGTATAAATCAGACAAGTGACCCAAGTATATCATTAGACCTGAAATTGAAACAGTTCGAATTTTTAAAAGTGTTTTAAACCTCATCAGGTTTAATGAACTTGATGACTTAATGATCAGGATTTTAACGAACTGTTTTTGTCCATGAAAATTTGGGGTCTCAGTTTTTGACTTGAGAGGGGGAAAACAATTTTGGCCGTTGCACGGAGGGCGTTCATTCTCGAGGATGAGCTAAGTCGCGGCAGACGGTGAGTCTCGCGGAGACAGTATACCGAGGATGTATGGGACAGGGGCGGGAACGCAGAGGGGGCGAGTTCACGTCCGCCAGGAACATCTTATCGGATTACCCGGGGCCGAGGTCCTCCATCCTACATCAAGCTAGCTCCCCGGGAAAGTTATAGCGAGCGCGACGATAGTTAGTATCTCGGCCGCGAGGCATCGGCCGAAATTTCGTCGACACCGTGCCAAGATTCGACCCGCGAACCGTTCCCCGTATTTTGCGCCGAGTCGAGAAATAAGACCTCGCGTACAAACAGATTTGAGACATACACTCCTGAAACTAATTACAGGTACACTACAGTTGTAATTTGACTAAAAATTATCCAATTGCAGGTAATTGTTTTGAGGAGTTTATCAGAACCTACTTACTACTAAATAATACCTCACTTTTTACCTGGTGCTTCCTCGTTACGAAATCAAACTTAATTAGCGAAATAGCCAAACGCTACTCCACGTAATTGAAATTCGTCGATCAATTATGGAGCGAATTCCGCGCCCATTTGGTCGTACAAAAATTCGAAATTTGTGGCGCGAAATATTCCATAAATTCGATCTGCCGATTCCGAAATTGCGATACAGGCTCGAAAATTTTTGCTCCCGTGTGTTCCATCGGCGACGGGGACGGCCGTGGGATGAATTTCCGGTGGGATAAAGAAGGAAATGAAAAAAGAAGAAGCGGATAAAGAGTGGGAGGGAAATTAATTCCGCAAACTTCATTTCACAACGAACTCCGACTCGTAACGAAGTGGATATAATTTACCGAAGGCAAACTTTACGTGGGGCACACGGTAGCCTCTCCCCCGTAACGCGCCGTAAAAATTTTTCCTACGGCGCTGGTAGTACGTCAGTTAAAAATTCGAGCCATTTACATATCGGATTACCGGTGAACTCCTCGAGCGACCGCTCCGCTACGTGAACGAGCTCGACGAATGACTCCGGCGCGTCGCCATTTTTATTCCGACGTACCGAATCGAAAAACAAGACTCTACAAACAATGAATTGATCAACTATTTCAGTGCTTTCACCAAGAAATAACAGGGTTTTAATAAACAATAACACTCGAAATATAAATGGCAATGGGAATGACTTCATATAATTCAGGCAGCGAATGGGTTAAAATGATATTCTTCAAAAAAAAAAAAAAAAAAATACAAGTAGGGGAGACCGAGGGGTTTTGAAACAGAGGTGAGTTGAAACAATATTAATTTTGCGGGACTGAAAACGGTTGAAGAATCGACAATGTAGCAAAACAATTGCTTTCCACCGTCAGAAGACGCCACAGTATTCGTTTGTGACTCTTAGTACGAGGTTGTGTCGTTTCAGGTTATGTGCCACAAAAATGGTGAAAAGTAAATTTTTAACATTTTTTTTCAATGCTTATATTTAAATAATGCGTCTGAATTTTTGTATGTGTGATATACCATTTGAAAGCTTATTAATTCACCTCGACCCGTGTTTCAACTCACCTCGGTAAGAGGGGTGTCGAAACAAAACGGCTTGTAACATTTAGGTCGATTTTACGGCCCAGGATACAAACTTAAATTTTTTTTGAGTTGATTATCTGAAAGTACAAGAAATGAACTATCATTGGTGGTGATTTCGAATCATTTGTGTTTATAGTCTTTTGTATATGAAGCAAAACGTAAAAATTGTTTCAACTCCCCTCGGTCTCCCCTAACGATATCTTTTACGCCGAAAAAGATACCCCGAACGGAAAGAACGAAGCGAAAGGGAATTTCACCCTCTTTAGCGAAACGCCCTTCGGAGTTAACGCGGAATAAAATTTCATACGTTTGCGAGGAGTGCGCGCGTCGAGCGTGAATTAATTAGTTTCGTCGTTCTCGTAACGAAGTTGAACGCGTAGTATCGCACGTCTCGTGTAATTATCATCTTCCCCCACCCCCCTCCCTTATGCCCGCACGTCTTACGGCCGAGAACGGAAAGATGTTATCGCTCGAATTTGATCGACGGTGCCGAGCGTTTACACTCGGCGTCTATTTACCGCGCGTCGTATATCGCGGCTCGTTCAATTTTCAGCTCCTCTCCTCGCGAGAAAACCCGAGATTATCGCGAGGGGGGCGCGCGTAAAATTCCGCGAATAACCATCGGCCGGTTTTAAACCGTTAATTGCGCCTGCGAG
>NCVS01000851.1:18397-28607 GCA_003055095.1 Goniozus legneri
AGAAGTGAAAACGGAACGGGGGGGAGGGCGTCGGAGACTGTTCTAAATTGGAAAAGCGTACCGGTAAGGCTGGAGGGAGAAAAAAAATCGAATATCGACAGTCGTCACTGATCTTCTATCGGTCTACTCGAGACGGACAAGAGAGCGTTTTCCTCTCGCTCGACGAGCGTCAAAATACGTATATATATCGACTCCTTTTCCCTTATTTTCACGTTTCCTCTCCTGGCAGTTTCCAAAGGGCTCTCAATTCGTTCGATCGATGCGAACGTCTGTTCTCGCGAGTACATTTCATAATTCACACTTAAATAAATTTTTATTAAAATTAACTCGGCAATTTTTGTTACTTGCGTTCACGCTGAAAAAAATTGTACTTAATATTTATTTGCATACGTTTAAATTGTTGCAATTCGAACAATTTTGACTAGCAAATTAAATATTTATAGTTTTAAGACTTTCGCGGTCATTGTTTACCTTATTAGTCAACTTGGTTTCCGGTAAAATATTATTTTTTATTATTTAAAATAAATTTAAAATAAATTGTCTGAACGCGGTTCCCTTCCGGAAACCAAGTTGACTAAATTAAATATTTAGTATTTTTCTCGCAGTGTAATAATTAGTAACAACACTTTAGTGAACACAAAGTTTACCGAAATACGTAAAAAATATCTATTGGAGAAGCCGGAGCGACATAAAAATTTTTCATGCGTTGTTCCCGAACAAACATCAGGCGCGTCGAGTGTGCGTTTTGTTTCGCGCTCTCTTCTCCCCGACAGCATCCTCGGAGTCAAATGCGAAAATTCAATCGAATGCGCTCATTGAGGTCGTTACGCGAGCGGTTCTCGGTGTGTACGCGAAACCCCGCGCCGTGCGAGGGAGATACGGCTGGATATGAAAAAAAAGCAACACAGCGCGCACAGCACGCACGGTGCACACTCGATCGTAAAAGCCAGCGGCGTGGGACAAGCGCGAGCGGTAAAATGCGAAACATCGGATGCACTGGCTACACGCGGGGAAGGAGAGAGAGAAAGCGGTAACCGCAATGCTCGAACGAGTAATAAACTTGTCTCTTTCGGGGCTTACGTTTGCGTCGTACTCGCGTTATTCCAAGAATGGTTTCCAGACGGCGGGAGAGAGAGAGAGAGAGAGAGAGAGGGCGATCGATAAACAGCCCGAGGAGGAGCGAAAAAGAGACAGAAACATAAAATGTATTTTCGCCCATTCCACAATGAATCCCAGTGGAAACAGACGAAAGATCGGGGTCAGGTTAAAAACCGCGCGCGTAAGGATTTCACTTTGGTAGCGGAGTCACCGCGCGTCGATTTTAATCCACCTGTCGTTCGCAGACGACTCGCGATCGAACGATGAATCCATTTGCGCATTCGTCCGACGAGAAAAATGGTCGGAAAATCGGTTATAAAAATCTTTCGTACGGCAGTTTTTCCTCTGCTTCCTTCCTCGTACGCCATAGTTTGCTATCGAATGTATTAATTACAAATTGAATAAACGCGCTCGCTGGTTAAATATTTGTGTTATCGATCGGAGCTTTAAATCGAGCTAAACAAATTTTTTCAGTCGCTTTACCGAATTTCCATAAGAACGAGATTCCCAATTAAATAGCCGCCGGTTTTCAATTAAAACTTCTACATTTTATCGTTCGTAGTGTCCTACTTTCCGTGTGGGTAATCCTTATTTATGTCGTTAATTCGAATCCGATCTTTCGGTACTATCGACGTTGATAATTTTACGACGGACGATAATCGGAAGTGTTTAAACGAGCACGATTGTTTTCAAAAATTTGACGAAACCGAATCTCGGACGACGCAGAACTACATTATCCATATTTAGGTGAAGACCTTGGCGTAATTGAATTATCTATATTCTCCCCAGCTAACTCGAATTAATCGAAAATTAATAATTCATGTTCGGCATGTACGCGATAGGATCCGAAATCGCTCATCGGTGAAATATAAATACATTATTTCTCTCATAAATAATCTGACACTACTAATCGTTTATAGCCGATAACAAAAAACTTGACACGTCTAATCGGATACCAAATTAAATCACCTATCATATCAGACTAATCGAGAAAATTGTAGCAAAATTTTGATTTCAAAATTAACTACATTTATTATTATTATTACGATGACAATAACGATAACATTGTAATAATTATAATACACATAATAAATTTGACGAAAATTCAATTTACTATTAATTTATTATTAATAATGGTCTAATTTTTACTGATATATTCTCGATGTAATCACAAGGTACGAGATTCGACGTTGCATTAGAATTTCTACTCCCGGGTTATGAAGATCCAGAAACACGAGGATAAACACGCTCCGGGTGGTCCGTACGGGTGGCGTTAATATACATTCGATTCAATCAACGTCGTCGAATGAGGGATTCGATCGAAAGAGGGTTGCGGTAGAAGACTGGGCCGCTCACTCCGCGATGCATCGCGTCGAATTACTCAGACGGAAGCGGAGCTATCGCTCCGGTACGCTCGAGGGAGTTTCAACTCGAGTCGAAAAATTAGATCGGTTGTTTAGTCCTATTTAATAGTCTGTACATTTTACCTCATTTCATTGCTAATCACAAATGCAGCCTAATTTTATATACTAAACAAAATATAAACGATTAGATAACCTACAAAATTTTTCGATTCCATTTCGCCATCTCGAGTAAAAAAATTCACTCTCACTTTTTCGGCATATAAATCTCGCTTCAGTCGGGAGCTGGCCAAGTTTTAAACATTTTTAATTGCATTTTTCACTCGCATTCGTACTAAAAACTCGCGAAAAATGTGCGCAGAACACGACACAGCTGACATTTCAAAAACAACAATGGCCGCTCTTCGTCCAAAACTAGGACTATGTAGCTACGCCACTAAATTAATAATAAACACGGATTTTGTTCAGCCATGGATAGTTCAGACATTCGCCACTAGTGGCGCTAGTAGTCATAGCGGCAGCTTCTGCGCAGATTCGAGTCTTTGTTACGTCACTGCGCATGACGCAATAACGGCCATTGTTGTTTTCGAAATGTAACGGCGCGTCTCCTACGAACTATTTTCCCGAGTTTTTAGCGTAAGTGTGAGTGTAAAGTGCAGTTTAAAGTTCCTGAAGCTTGGCTGGTCCTGGATTGGAGCGAGATTTATGTGCTGAAAAGGTAAGAGAACCTTTTTTTCACTCGGGATGTCGATAAAATCGGGTTGAAAAATTTTGTGTTTTTTGACCGTGTCTGTATTGTGTTTACACTGTTTTGCTGCATCTGTGGTAATAAAATCAGTAGTAAGATGAAATAAAATACGAGTGAACACAGAAAGTTTTTCGACTCGAAAAAATTGTTTTTATATGCGTTTTTAATTACATATGTGAGTATACGCCACTTCTATCAATCAGTTGGAGAAAAATAGTACAACTGAGAAATATTATCACGTTGAGAAGCGAGAAAAAGTAGGAAACACAGAGCATTTTCTCTAACAAAGTTAACGTGCTATAGGTTATAACCAGAACAATGTTATTACATCATTAAAGCTACTCGCTCGATTTTCATTAAAACTCCAAACACCGATCGATCTAACGGGATTATAATTAAAAAATTGACGAGAATAAATGAAAATCGAATCGAAGTCAAAATACAAACCGTAACACCGGGCTCGACGATGAGGCAAAAACGAGATCGATACCGTTTTAATTTTTTTATTAACATACAAACAGCTCTTCGGGACACGCGCGAGAGATAAACGAATGATCGCCGCGGCAATTTTTTTATTCGAGCCGGAATTGACTCGCCCGTAACCACAGCGAAGCGACGCGTCCTTGCCGCGAACCTCGAATCGGGCCCGATTCTTTTCCTCGACACGGGAAATTTCACTCATGACGTATAAACGACGTATTACGATAGTCACGTGAAAGCGAATAGCCCGCTGTAACGAACGTCGCTCCCGGGCGATTTATCGCGACCGAGATGAAACGACGATCTATCACGCTAATTGAATCGCGATGACTTATGAGCTCGATATTATGACGACGCTGCATCGAGATTCCGATTGATTTATTCGAACGGATTCCTCATCGATCGGAAGCCCGCTCGATCGTATTACGACGATTAAATCGGCTCGGCGTATCTGCTTCACGTGCGAATGAGTATTACGCGCTAGTGTGTACACTCCGGTAGTATAAATACGAGGTAGGGAATCGTCTCTCCTCGTTCGCGCTAACGGCCGTCGAACACAACGGAGTCTCGAGGCGCTCGAGTTCGCAAGACGCCGCTTTTCTCCACCTCCCAAGAGTCCTTTCAACGCTCGCGACCGACCTCCTTCTGGATGCATTCCAGAAACCTCCATGTAAATGGCCATTGCGCAACTTAATTAATTAAACGCCCGCTCCGCATCATCAGCTTCCTCTCACTCTCTCTGTCTTACAGTTACTCGCCTCCCACTCCCGACGAAACAACAAAGCTACTCGCGCGTGCGGTTTCATTCGATTTCAGAATTGCAGCCGAGCGACGGGCGTCTCACATTTTCGAAGCTTTCGCGAAAATTGAAAAGATTACTCAACTTGTTGGTATAACAGACTGTCGTATCGTAAATTTACCGAGCTTTACGTTTTTCTCGCGTTTACGTAATTCTCACGATCGAAAAAAAAATTTCTGAAAGATTAGCAAAATTGTCTACTTTTACGAATACAAGAAACTAAATTGAAATTTACGGTGTGTGGCTCTGTGTGTGTTTTCATCAAATTTTTATCGCCAGTTTTGTGTTTTTATAATGAGTTTCCACTCCGCTCTCGAACGGTCACTCGATTACTACTTCATTCGTAGCGTTTAAACGAAAACGAGAAGAGAATTATTTAATAAATTTATATTGAAGCCTTTGAATAAGTGCTACTATAAAAAATAATTAAGAGTTTATACACTCCCAAAAATATCCAAGGCACACTCGTCATTTTAAAACAACAATATTTCAACCGCAAATAATTAAATAAAAAATCGTGCTCAAAATTGTTATCACCAGTTTTGTGTTTTTATAATGAGTTTCCACTCCGCTCTCGAACGGTCACTCGATTACTACTTCATTCGTAGCGTTTAAACGAAAACGAAAAGAGGGTCGCCAAATGTATAAATTATTCCGCGAATCCCGTAATAGCTGGAAATTCGACGTTCGTATCGCGCAGCTCTCTCGTCGCCTTAAACTCGCATATATGCATACATTGGTGTCGGTTGCACGGAAAATCCGAGCGCAATAACTTTCGACTCCTCCACCTCTCGCTGTGTACACGTTCTCGTTCTCGATACAACTATTTTGCCGCTAGTGCGTGTTCTCGGGGGATTTCTGGGAGAGAGATTAAAAAAAAACGGGGGGAACTTCTTAACGCTCACTATTCGGGGACGATCCATCTTCGTCCATTGTGCATTAATGAAAATCGGGATCTTACTTCTCCTGGAATTCATTACTTTATATCGCCCTCTCTTTTCCGCCCCTGACGTTAACGATCCGAATAAGCCAACTTCGGGTCTCGACCTATATTCGAGAATTGTATATCTCGAGCGAAATTTTTACCCACGAGTAACGTCTATTAATTCAAATCGCATCGTGAAGCTGAATTTGGTTTCGAAATTCACCAGGGAGAAATTGGTAAAAAGCAATTTAATCTGACTAATTATTCAATAAATTTATAGCCTTTGGATAAGTGCTACTATAAAAAATAATTAAGAGTTTAATTATATTCCTCAAAAAAATTAAAGGGACACTCTAGGCATTTTAAAACAACAATATTTCAACTACAAATAATTAAATAAAAAATCCTGCTCGATTCAATTAAATCATTCTAGCCAAATTGTGTTTCAGAATTTCCCTTTAATTTTTTATGAAAAGTGTATAATGTTTTAAAATTTGGTCAAAATTAATGCTGTTATGAGATTGTAGTAACAAGATGCGGCTGTCTCGTGTCCTGCAAGTTTTAATCATTTCACTGCTATCGCATTGCAGACGGTGTTCCGAAAATTGTCGTCGCGGCTCGAATTAACGCGACATTCGGAAGCGGGCCGGATGGCACACACACGAACGGAATTCGTATCGCGCGTGAATCGCCGTGTTGTCCGACTCGATTCGAGCAACTCCGTCGACGGTCTCGAAACTTTTCCGGGAAGCACTTTCGGCGACAGCGAGTTTCCCCGGTATCATATTCGCGCCTCGCCCAATGTTTTTATTTTTAATTTAAGGTCATCCATTCGATCTTTAGTGACTCTATACTAAAATGAAAATAAAAATTTATCGAATTTACTTAATATCGTGTACATTTTAATTGAAAACATTAATTTTATTCTAAGCATTATTTTTTTATTTTAAGTAATAATGGTTTATTTTTGTATTTTTAAGTATTAAGTAGCTTTAAAAAATGTTATTCTCCAGTGTACCTTTTCTCAATTTAAAATAGTCATCGAATTACGTCCGACGCAAAAACATAATCGGATATTTACTTTAGCGGTGATTTCTAAAGCTTCGTACGGAGTAACCGGAATCGAATCGATTGTTTCGATGTGATAATTCATAATTTATATTCATTTGCAAATAGATTGTTATTCTCTCGAAAAACAACGATGTATATGCAAATAACGCATAAACAATATTTGATCTCCCAGCGATGTGGATGTTCGATCGATAAAAATTATTTTAGCGTCAAATATCGTCGAAAATCATTACACAAATAAAACAAATATTGCTCGTGTAAATACGGCCGCTGTGCGAGAGCTCGGAGCGAGAATTCGTGCGAGTATTAGCGAGTACGCGCGAGTAGTAGGTCACGAGTGCCAGTGGCTCGACGAGAAAAAACGAAAGTAGCAATTTTGGGCGACCCTTGGGCGCGAAACGGCGGAGGCAGAACGGCCGTCTAGGTTACGTACGCGAGCGGTCCTTTGCCCGCGTGCTAGCCAATTTTACGGTCGATTGACCGTCCAAACGTCCAACTTTGTTCGGAGTGCGAGCGAGCGGGAGAAGGAGTCGATTTCGTCCAGCGGACACGCTTGTTTACCTCGCGGTAAAGATAATCCTCCGCTGCGAGCTTTCGGCCAGCCCCACACCCCACCTTAACACTGACCAGGGCCACTCCTAGGAACGGAACTATCCTCGTCCCTTCTCTCGAGTTTATCTTCGGCTACCCGAACCCCCCACGCATAATTATACGAAAACGATCGCTCCCTCTCCCCTGTTTTCCCGAGAACGGATGTTGCGCGTCAAGATTATTCAATTAATCCGCGCGGGCTGTTATCGAGAACGCGTACGCGTAACGGCTACCTCGGAATTACGCATTCCGCTCGGATTAATTCGTAATAATCGCGTATCTTTATTCACATTTGGTCTATACGTAGGAGGAATTTCCCTCTCATTTTTTCGTAATACGGTCCATTACGCTCGCGAGCGGAAAAAAGCTCGATAAACCGATTACACTCGCCGGGGCGAGTGGATTTGGAACGGCGACGATGGACGAGGGGAGGTTGGCGGAGGGAGTAAAGAATTCGCGCGGTATTTCAAAGGATTTGTTTATAAATCGGAGCTGCGAGAGTAGCGGTGATTGTACCGGAACGAGAGAGCGCCGGATGGGGGGGAACCTGCCGCGAGCAACGAACCGAAATTCGTCCGATTATTCCAGCAATTCTAATAATTACAGAAGCCCGATTCCTCCTTCTGCTTTCTCGATTCGACGAGCGATGCCAGTAATGTTCAGTGGGTTAACCGCGAGCTATTCCGAAGATGGGAGGCTTCGATATCGATATAATTTTTTTGAAATCTTGGCAACTATGTGCGAAAAAAGATCTTAAATCTCGCCACGTTGAAGGGTCGATCGATAAAAATCAAGGTCGGAGGCGAAATTAACGCGTTCTCTCTGCGGACGCCGAGCGGATGTGTTTTATTGGCGAAGCGGAGAAAAAACGGAGGAAGAGAGGAGGAACCGAAAGACGATCGAAGTGAAAATTAGACGCTCGAATGGACGAGATACGGGGAACGGATCGGTCTTTTGTATGCACGTGTGGTCGATAGACCGAGACGTAATTACTGCGGAAATGAACGAGCCGCGCGAATATCGACGGTCAGAAAAAGGTAGCGGAAAAATCGCGATAGAAATAGAGAAAAAAAAGAGGGGGAGGGAGAGAAAGAATGGGAACGGCGAGGGGAGGAGGGAGGGGGGAGAGAGAGAGAGAGAGAGAGAGTATGTATCTACGGAACCGGATAATTCGTAACTGCGCCACAACTGCCGCTTTTTCTTTCTTTCTCTTTCCACTCTCTTCGACGAATCGGGAAGACCGGCCCTCGTTATTTACGGATGCGCAAAAACAACCTTTGATCGATCGCCGATGGCCTGTCGATGTGTGTATATTTCTGCATGTGCGTGTCTTTCGTGCGACTAGCGGTGCATTCAGCGATACAATTTTCATCCTCCGCTAGTTCCATAGACGCACTCTCGCGGTCGTTCCAATCGGAAAAGAGGGAGAAACGGAGCAAAAATTCTTTGTCGCGCGAAGATCTACTCATTTGCGTCCTTTTTTTTTTGGAATCTATTGCGAGGATCTGCGAGTCCGTGAGCGTAATGGAGCGTTACTTCAGTTTTATCGCTCTCGAGAGTTGATAAAAAATATTTCATATACATGTACATATACATATACATTCAGAAAAATTTCTTGAAAATTCTCTACTTTTTAATAATTTAAAATAAATAGGCATCATTTGTATACATTCAGGACAATTTTTTAGTGAATTCACTATTTTTTAAATAATTTTGAATAAATAAATAGGCACCATTCAATTATATACATTCAGGAAATTTTTTTAGAAAATTCACCATTTTAATAATTTTAAATAAATAATTAGAGAGAAGGAGCGAGAGAGGGCGAAAGAGGGAACGAAGAAAGAGTGGGTGGGAAAGTTTTATGCAGGACGGGGCGATATACGCCAGCGATAGGGACGTTACTCCTGATAAGGAAGCTGCTTTCGTTATACGCGGGCGCGCGTGCTGCCCCGAAGTGGGAAACGCTTTATGGTTGGATGCTTTCAGGGACCGTATAGATACGTGTACAGATTTCATGCGTTATTTTAAATTCCAGACGACGAAAAGCGCGAGCCCCGCAAAAACTCGTTCACCGCCTTTCTTCGGAATAATGGCACGAAACGATTCGCTTTATCCTCTGTCGATAATATTCAAAACTGCGTCGCGAGAGTTCGCAATTAACCGGCGCTGAATGGCTCGGCGAGAATTGAAAATTATTACGAATGGCTCCCCGTTCTTTTGTGCTCAAAGTGTGGGATATTCGTAAAATACGCAATTAAAACTGTCCTCTCCACGTAACTCGCCGGCTCGAAGGAAAATAAACACACGCTCGATAAAGGGCCAAAGGGAAATACGATGAAAAATTACAACTCGCGGTATTTCATGAATTTTTTTTTCTCGCTCGGCAAACAAAATTCGAAAACGTTCGAATTTATTATTAAGGCTGGATCGTCGCCATAATTTTTCGAATAACTGCTCCCAAAGCTTTAGTTCAAATAAAATGTTATAAAAAAAGTGAAAATATTAAATAACGTGCGCTATGAAATGAAATAAAACGAAAATTCGCGTATTGTCGACGCGCGACTCTTGTTCATTATTAAAAACGTCGTTTTTCAGAGTTTCCTATTTACATTCGTCTCGATTGTTCTCTGGTTAATAACGCGAAACAAAATAATTTCCTCGAAACAGTGCGACTGTCATCAGGAGAAATTCTTATACACCAATTTTCCGTACAAACTGAAGTATTTTCGAAAGTAATATGCGTGGGCATTTTTCGTCAGCGAGTCGAGCGAGATAATTGCGAATGGCACTCTTCGAAATTAACCCAAGCGAGCCCCTCTATCGCGGAATGCGAGCGAGTCCGCGATGAATTAATAATAAGAATCATAAATATCGTCCGCGCGGTACAGGAGAGACGCTTGATATCGAACGATAGCGAGAGACGCGGCACAATGGGTCCTCGGGAATATTTATCAATGTACGCTGCCCTGTACAATATCATCCCCTTCTTCTTCCGTGTTCACCTCGCGGAAACCGTTCGCAGTGCACGCCTTTGTCCCGAAATCCTTCCACGATCCTCTCTCTAATAACGACAACGAACGGAATGTACGCGGCCGCATAAATATTTTATGGGACATCGTTGGTATACGCAAAGG
>NCVS01000851.1:28647-40077 GCA_003055095.1 Goniozus legneri
TCCCTATATTTTATTCAATGAAACACGATATGCGCGTAAGGCGTCTCCGATTCGCTCCCCGTCGATCGAGAATTCCCCAGCGACGTCTCGCCGATTAAGGTAGTTGTAGCACAAAGTCGATTTCTATAGATTTTTCTCAAATTTTGACTGCAGTATCATTTTATCGATATTTATTTCTAACAAAAATTTCAGAACATTTGACCGTCTAGATTACGAGATAATTGCATATGAAATCGCAAACTTTTACATGGGCAACATAGACAAGGGATATCAATGTTGCGCGTTTCTTGTTGATTTGTCTAAACGTTTCTATATTATTTTTTGAAAAACTACTATATGATAAAATGATACTTCAAGATCACGTATTTGCAATATGAAAAAGATTGACCGCCCCGTTTGATTTTGATGACGGTTTGAACATTGCGATGCGCGCTGAAATTTCGAAAATAACAATGCACGATTCACTTACTGATTATGACTTTCTGTGTGTCGCGCATTTGTTTTCAAAAAGTGCTCTGTGTGTGAGCGCTCGACGTACAGTCCAAATCAAAAGTTTTGATGCTTCTTTTGTTTGTGTACCGTACACATATGAGTGAATATAATACACGAAATTGGATACTTTTGGAATTTATTGTAACGCTACAACTACTTTAAGAGATCCCCGAGTTTCGATTAGAGAAGCGAATTTTTGAATTTCGAAAGAGAAATGTTCGACAAACAATAAAATCGATCTTGCCTCTGTTCTTGGTCACTTTGTTTTGCATTAACGATGTCACCTTGGCGTGAAAGTTGAAATTAAAATTCCAACTCGGGCGTCTTAACATTTTAATCCGAACGCGCTGCTCGCCTCGTATAACGCGTATTTACGGGCCAGTGAGAGCTGCAAAAAATTGTGGAAGCGGACGGAAGTACGTCCACGCCATATGTACTCGCGCGTGAATAATATCGCGTAATGCTCTCGCGTTTGCCGAGTTTCCACACGTACGGAGCAGTGATTTTGCCCGAACCTTGCGCGATATCTACATCTCGTTCGATTTTACTGTATCGATTGGTGAGAAGCTAATTTTTTGAATCAAATTGTCAGAATTATATCTCTAGTGTACTTTTATCTACGCAAAAATAAGTCCAGAAAGTGAAAATTCCGTACTAACATTCTCTGATGAACAAAATTCGTATAATAAATACAAACTGAAATTTCAAAATTAAAAATTGTGACTTCTGAACATTCTTAACTAATTATCCAGTTAAACTGACGCAGTTTCTGCAAAATCAAGAAGAAAAGGGGAAAGAGAATCTATTTCTACTTCGACTTTCGACATTGTTTCGTGTATTACGTTGGGCTTCTTTCCATCCTTCCTCCACCCACAGAGCGCTATCTGTATATGCGAGCTTCGCCGCTGGCACGCCGCGGGCTTCCATAAACCGCCCCGTGCCTCCAGGGCCATATTATCATGCGGACGTGATCGGGAATACGATGAAAGTGGGACAGTGAGCGTAGGAGGGTCGGTTATACCGAATTTCGCATTTTTTAACGGCTTCCTCCGGTCGAAATAACGCTCCTGACTGATTGCTCCGCCGTTCGAAACGACTGCGTGGGTCAAAATGTTATTTATCGACACACGATGAGATGAAAATCGTAATTGTTTCTCTGAAATTATATTTCGAGGGAATTTCTTGACACACGTAATTTTTATGTATCTGAAGTTTGCGCCGTTGGAGTCCAACAAAAATTCGACAAAATTTTTTTTGGTCATTTTTGACCAACTTTTTTGAATTTTCGTTGGACTTCAACGATGCAAACTTCAGATACATTAATTTTTCGTTGAGAGAATCGCGTGTTCGGTTTGTACGCGTGTACACGTAGGCCCCGCCGAGGATTGCTTAAGCCTCGCGGACGATTACGTTCATGAAAATTTCAGTGTCTCAGTCGAGAAATAAGGGCCAGGAAGAAAAACAAGAAAGAGAGAGCAAAACGTTATGCACCGCAAAAAGACACGCCATTTGCAATTCCGCGCTCCGAAATTAGCGAGGCGGAGTTATCGCGGCCGGGATACTGTCACGAGTCTAGGAATGAAAAACAAATTGGTCGGAATGGACGAAAATTCGTCGAGTCAGAGAGTCAAGTTGTGCATCGCGTATTCGTTGCGTGGAGTGAAAAAAAAATATATATACATATACCATAAACCATACGGTATATACATATGCACGCACACGTACGCAGACATTATACCCGAATTCACGACAATATTTTTCAAATCGCGTGGAAATTTATTCCGGTAGAAAGGAAAACAATTTTTCCTTCCCCGGCGCTGGGGAAAATGGGAGGAGAAGAAAGAGGAGGAGGAGGAGAAAGGAGCGGTAGCAAAAGGAGGAAAAAGAAATAATTTCCACAGTAGAAATTTAAATTAAGCTTAAACGAATGTTCAAGTAAATCGTTTCGGGTTACAAAGACGCGCGCGCGGCGAGTTTTATCGCGAAATAAAAGTGCTTGGAAGTAATTTAAAACTTTTTGAGCGCGCGGTATCTAATCCAGATCGTACCAACCTTCGCTCCGAGCTTCTCTCTCTCTCTCTCTCTTTCCCTCGTGCTACCCTCTCGAGCTGTTTCTCACGGTCCTACCGTTTCGTCCGTTTTATCTCGACACGATCGTTCTCCATATCGCTTTATGTCGGTCATGGAGCTCGATCGAGAGTGACCGAGATCGATAGGAGTCCCCATAAAATCCGGAATAATATACCGTTCATCCGCGACTTGATTTACTATCTTTCCATTTTTGTTTAGTTGGCCTCCTGCGCGATATACTAGTTAGAATTTATATCTGCTCGCGAAAAAGACCAAATCGAGTGCCGATCGCGCGATAAATTTCCCGCGAGTTTCGTTTAGACAAGCAGGCCGAGGGGCCGTGGGGGGAAAAGATGAATTCGAAATGATTTATCGAGACTCGAGCGGGTATCGTCCCCGGGTCTTGTTTTGTTATTATACGCGAGGTAAAGGGTCTTCGTGACGCGCGGCCATTTTTCACGCGACTCGCTAGCGTTGTAATACATCCCGCTCGCGCGCTAAGAATACCAGCGCGCCCCCGACGTTTTAATCGATCCGTAAATACCCTCGAAAATGTACCGGCGAAATGCGAACGGCCGAGCGAGAGGAGCGAGCCATTTTCCAAACTGAAATTTCATTTCGAATCGTTCGACGCGTAGAAATTCGGTTACGAACGGTTAACGCGTCACACGCACGCGCTTGCCAAAAAAACGTTATACCCTCTCTGGCCGTAGTTGAAAGATCGGTTCGTGAGGATTTTTCGAAATGGAAAATTTTTTTTTTCATTCCCACCCCATTTCTTTCTCCCTCGACTTTTTTTTTAGACGAGCGAATATTACAGAACGGACTGGATCGCGCACCGTGAGCTTGGACGCGATCGATCTCGGCTGTCAGTGGGCGGAACCGATGTGTATAAACATTCAAATGTATAGCCGCCCGGGCGAGTCTCGCGGCACGGACTGGGTCGTTCAATTAAAAGCCGATAATTGCATTCTTCGGCAAACGATACGTGATCGCTTCATCTTGCCGCGATTCGTTTCGATTTTCCTAGGAAAGCGTTTCGTTAAGGAATTTAGTACACAAATAGAAAAATTTGAATCAGAAAAATCGATTGATAACATTTACACTTTTCAATTATTAATTTATTTAATTGTCTTTAATTATTATTCACGAGAATCACCAGTGTCACAAAATTTCGTTGATAGTGAATCGACGAGTACTCGATGAGACTGATCGAGGTACTCACTCCTTATCGGAGCGAATCCGAACGAGGGGCGATAAGTGCCTCTCGGATTTACAGTTTAATGTACGATCGTCTTGGCTACCGATTCTCTTCTATCTGCCTTCCCGTTTAGATCTTCATCGATCCTCGGTCCTCGCCCCTCTGCCTCCTCGCCATCTAATTACTCCGAGTCGAGGCTTCGGTTTTAATTGAAATACCGAGTTCCGGGCAACATTTGCCTCGGGTGTGTTACTCCGCTCGCACGGAAGCACCGCCGGCGGGGTCAAAGAGACCTCGAGCTTCTCGATACTCGTACGTTTCGTGAATTTGATATAAAAATATTTTTAACACGGCTATCCGTGTCCAACTTGGTCATTTGTGTCCAACTTGGTCAAAAATGGCCAAATGATCAAAAAATGGTCAAAAATTATTTCATAAATGTGTTTTTCCGTTGTTTAAGAGTATTTTAAAAAGATATGTGAACTTGTTTTGCGAAAAAAAATTTTTTCGAAATATCGTTGGACTCTTACGATGGAAACTTCAGATACATATAATATTTATAAGTGAAAAGTATTTGTTTTCATATAGAAGAGCTTCAACACGGTTGAAAAATCTCTCGTGACTCGGCGTAGCCCGAAGATGAGGATAAAATTACAAAAGCTCGCGGAATCTCGAATCGGACAGCTGTCGACTAGTCGGGTTCGTTTATTAATACAGCAAGCGTGGCGAGGGAATTTTTTTTTTCTCCTCCAACTTTTTCCTTTCGCGAAAGTAGCGATTATAACAGTCCCGATCCAATATCCCGAACTCGAGCCTGGCATAGAAGATTTTCGCGGATGTCGAAGTAGGGGGTGTATAATCTCTCGAATGGGCGGATATTCACGGATTCCTTACCCCGATATATTCGAACCGCGTCAAACAGCAAGGCAGTTATTATATGAACTCTCAACCCTCGTCTTTTCCCCTTGAGATCTTGCCTTCTCGGAGTTCAACACAGACGTCTCGTCGGCGTAATTTTCATCTGGGTCACGAACCAACCAACGTCTCAAAAAGTACCTCGGTATAGTTCGAGTAATTAATTTCAGCCGATAGCATTAGCATATAATGTACTATTCAAAAAAATTAAAAGGAAACTATTATTCAAACGGCTGTATCGGCTGTGCTCGACTTGCTCTACTTAAAACTTAAGTCTTGTCTATTTTCGTTGAGCTTGTACAAACTACTCGTACATGAAATTCATAACATTCGTAGGACAAATCGTCGATCAAATTTTACTCGCAATATAGTTTTATACTCGTTGTGTTCTCTCTCTATGGCAAGAGCCTATTCATTCATCCTCGTTGTTCACACCGCGTGAAAAGGGTAACACTCTACCCTCCAGGAAGACCTCAGAAGACGGTTTCTCATAAAGTCGTGAGCTGACGCGTAATCGTCGGTATATTAAAACGTGAGCGCGCGCGAGAGGAAGATCGGCCCGTGAGATTTCGCGAAATAAGGATTTCAGGGGTGAAACGGAGGAGAAGGAGAGAGAGAGAGAGAGAGAGAGAGAGAAGGGGAGAATTTTCGTTGGGTGGGGTAGGAACGGATAACGGAGGGAGGAAGCGAGGCGTACAATAAAAAGTGGTATAAGAGTCGATAAGACCGACGAGGTCGTGCGTGAGGTTTACATCGTGAAACGTGTAACAATTTGTTATCTCTCGCTCTTATGAGAAGAAACTCTGATAATATTTCAATAGTCATTTTACGTTCGGGCGTTTGGAAAAAATTTGCTACGTTAAATTCACCTCTTTATTACAACGTTGAGATTCCGAAAAAGGAAGAATTTGCACAACGCTCATGAAAAATCTATCGCTATATATATTTGAATTTCCGAGATGGAATTCCTAAAAAGGTTCGCGAGTAGTTTGGTCGCCCTCTTGTCGGGCAAAGTGAAAAGATAGCCAATTATTCCGGTTATTATACGCGTTGACACTACTTACACGGGCCCCGCGCGCAGTACTTTATCGCAACGTGTACTCTCCTAATTTCATTCGACCTCTTACGGAAAATATTAAAGAAGAAGAGCGAAATCGTATAAATTTAGATAAGCTAGCTCTCGCTCCGCGAGCGGCATTTCATTTTAACCGAAAAGAAATTTTTACTTTCTTTGCCCTGCGAGCGGAGCGAGGGAAGGCGAAGGTACGAAGAGTCATATTTAAAAAATGAACAGCGAAAGGAGGTGGAATAATTTTACGCGTGACACGGGATATTCCGCAGCCGGGGCTCCGCTGTCAGGGAAGTTTAGTTCGCCTGACTATATACGGGAAACTTTACTACTGTCTCCGGCATGTAGTTCCTTTTCAACCCCAACTACTCTCACTTCCGTCCGAGCCGATTACTCTTTCCTCTCGGCGTACGTGTGAGTTTGTGTGTGTTTGTGTGTGCGCGTGTGGAAAAAAATTTATACGCGATTCATAAATACACCGGCCTAATGCAGATGCTCTTAACGCGATACAACGAGCCAGGTTTTAATACTCTCCTTCTGTCTCGCTGGCCCGCTCGCAACGTTACCTCGCGTTACGAAGACATAAAGAAAAGCAGAAAAGCGTTACGAGGTAAATCATTATTTCGCGCGATTCGCGGACTCCGCGAAGCGTACGAGATGTGAGCGAAAAATGATAATTATTCGAAAATGCGAGCGCGAGCGCTCAACGACTCGTTTTTTCTCGTTGCCGGTGTGTTTGCATTTTTTTTTCCGCCCATCGTTCTCGTAATTTTTAATATTCTCTCGTTTTAATGAAGAGAAAAACAAACGGAGGGGTAAGTGAAGGAATGAACAAAATGAAAAACTTCATTTCGGCCTCCCCATTCACTTCATTTTTTTATCTCTCTCTCTCTTGGTTCCGCCAATGCCGAGCTTTTATTTTTATGCAACAAAAGCCAATATTTCACGATCTCCGGTCTGAGCCGAGTCGATTTCTTTTACGTCCCGGAGCACTCTCGCCGCGTCGCATTCGTTTTAACGGATACTTTCTCATTCCGTAAAGTCGTTTCGTAAACGCCATTAACGCGTGAACACAACGGGAAATCATACTGAGAATCTGCTCGAGAGTCTGAAAAATGTTACACATAAAACGGGGATACATCGAATACCAAACAATTCTTTATTCGACGAAACGAAAAGGGAGCGAGGGCGGCGAGGGGAATAAAATTTTGAGAGAAAACAAAATTTCGTGGGGGTAATTTCGACTTACCTGATTTTTCGATTCCGGCGAATCGCGAAACCCGAGGGGTGAAACAAAAAGGGGAAGAGTGTACACGTAGGAAGCTCGATAAAACTCACCAGCCTTGCGTCGCTCTCGCCACGAGTCTCACGTGATTTTGCTGTCCGGAGGGCTGATCGACCGCCGGCGAATGATGATTGAAAAACGAGGAATGGCGATCGTCGAAGGGCACGTATCCGTGACACACCAGCTGGGTCTCGTTCCTGTCGAGTATCGTGAGATTGTACGTGGACGTCAGTAATCGCGGTGTGGTCCGATCTAGAGCCACCCAGTCCTTCGTGGCCTCGAGCCAAGACGGATACGAGCACGGTTTGGGCGAATTTTCTGAAACATTGCGTCGAACTTTGTTTTTGGATAACTGAAAATGAAAATCGTATACACTTACAAATATAAAACTACTACTACTACTACTACTACTACTACTACTACTACTGTTACTACTTATACATATATATTACTTATATATTCTTGAATATTTATTTCTGTAATTTCGAATAGCTACATCAAATTTTGATTTCCAGTGTGTACATGTGTTCTATAAATCCTGATACTAGTAATTCTGAAATCCTGTAATGAATTCTCGCAACTCGACGAATTGATTTTTCGGAACGAATTTCCAACGGAATTTTTCAATTTGACTTAACGAAATATAAATGGATTTTTTGTTAAATGCAAAAATACGAAAACTCGTATCGAAACGGAAACATTGATTATTTAGAAACTCGCAAAGTATTTCGCTAAATTGAAAATTCCCTTTGGAATCCCATCTACTGTAATTAAAATGTTACATAACTATCTTACATCCGAGCGAATTCCTGGCGAAGTTTCGTATACCGAGGCGTCGTAAACTTTACAAAACGCGCGCGCGCGCGCGCTTGCACGGCTGCCTTAAAACGAACGTTAATTTTTATACAGCCCGGGAAATAATATCTACGGAGAAAACGCTGCAGTGCGTCACGCGCAATCGTACAAAACAAGAGCCAGCTCTCGCGCTTTCGCGCCATGAAGACCGAAAAATACTCGAAAAACTTTGGGTCGTACTTTTCGGGGCTACGATAATCCTTTATTTCGGCGAGATAATCCAACGGTTTGTTTTTCCCGAACTCGGACGAGAATTTTTACCGTTGATATACCATCGATTTTGTCACACCGAGAGATGAGATTTCTCCGTTCGAACGAATACGAAAGTTCCGAGAACTCGTATAAGATATCGCGGATGCAATTTCTCGTATAAAACGATTATTTACGAGTCTGCGAAACGAGAGCAGCCTTTACGAATCGATTTTACGAAATTAACGCAATATTCTTTTATCGATTCTTGGTGCGCGAGTTGAACAAAAACCAGAGCGAATTTGGCTTTCATATTCGAAACTCGCGAAGCGTACGCGTACACAGAACGTACGTGACGTGGAGCGTCGGCGTCGGTGAGATATTAGAGCGCTACGTCGTCGTCGTCCTTCTCCCCCCTCCCCTCTCTCTCTCTCTGGCTCTGTGAGCGTTCGGGTACAGCCCGAAGGCAGAAGCTCCGAGTCGCTCGAGATCCCGGGGCTAATCTGCCTTCTGGAAAGTTTAAATGGAAACGCGGAACGACGCGGGGAAGGGGAACGTTAAAGGGGGAGAGCGAATCGAGGGGTGGAGCAAACGAAACAGCCGAGCGCGCCCGCGGGTCGCCACCCGCTGGAGAAATTTTTAAGCCGCTTACCTCACTAGCGAGCCTCTCGAATTTATCGCTCTTCGTATTCGCGCATTGTACGTGTACATATATGCTCGCGAGAGATTCGCCGAATATCGACGATAGTTTGTTGCGCCGTAACCGCGAGATCGTATATCCGTGAAAACAGTGCGGGTTAATTAACCGAGGTGGATGTATATTGATTCGCCGATAGGGTACACGAGAATCTTCCTCGAGTAGATATACATTACAGAGCAATATAGGTAATGAATTGAAACATTCTCCGAAATTCCGCGTAGCGTCAACAAGTAACTTCGAAAGGGATAGGGAATTCGAGTCGAAACATTTGTCGACTTGTACACTGCGGAAAAAAATGTAAAATGTATCAAATATTATTATAATTTAAACTAATATTTAATTCATTTTATCTTATATAATTATTTTAACGTAATATTTACTCTACAGAACTTTCGCAGTGTAAATATCGATAAACGAAGCTAATTTTTGTCCCCGAGTAAATGGCCAAATGATCAAAAAATAATCAAAAATTATTTCATTAATGTGTTTCCCCGTTGTTTAAGAGTATTTTAAAAAGATATGTGAACTTGTTTTGCGAAAAAAAAATTCTTTCAAAATATCGTTGGACTCCAACGATGGAAACTTGAGATACATGTCGAATGGACAGGCTGGATGTTTTCTTCGGTCTAGTTCCCAGCAATGTAATCGTCGAGTATCCGTCTCTACGCAGACCGAAACAGGTGGCCCGTAACCAAGAAGCGGCGAGCACCTGCGGCCACCAAGGAATATTCAGATCGGTTCTCGTGAGCCACCGCTTAATCCCCACCCGAGTCGCGATCCAGCGTCACCCATCAGACATCGGGGCCGGAAGTTCTCGAGGAGCATGCGCTCACGGTTAACCCCCGGCTAGCCGGCGACAAGATCGTACCAATTTGGTTGCGCGTTTGGCTGTGCGATGCGATGAATACCCAAGTCAGGCCGCAGCGCCAGACCGCGACTATACACCGGACCGTCGATGCTATGCCGTTCAAGAATTCGATCCCGGTGTGTCCGGCCATCATAGTTTACCCGTAGCACCGCGGCAAAACGGCCGCATCGACGGCCCCACCTCCCCGCTACTTTATACGGCCACTCGCGTACATCGCCCCGGCCACCGGAATTCGAAAAATTCGAATAAACGCGCGCTCCACGCGGCTCTATTGAAATTTCTCCCCCCCCCCCCTCTCTTCTCTCTCTCTCGCAATCGTGGATGCGAAAATCCTCGATATCCGTATTTATTCGCGAGTCAGGAGTCGCGATACCGTCCACGGTAATGACGTAGATCGTTATGCAAATTCGACAACCCGACTGTGCAATGTAACGGTAATGGTAACGGCGAATTTCGCATCGTCGAAAACGAGAGCCGAGATCTCGCGCGTCTCGTACGCATTCTCGGCTCCCGTCCGCACGCGTGGATCTTATAATCTCGATTTGGAAAGCCACGAGGCGTAAAGCTCTCGAGACTTTAACACGGAGTCTCCTGAACGACGTCTCTCTCTCTCTCTCTCTCTCTCTCTCTCTCTCTCTCTCTCTCTCCGCGTGTGCCACTAGTTTAGGAAGTTTCTAACTCGGGACTAAACGTGTCCACGGATGCGGCATAGCTTCAAACGTAATTGGCCGACTAGACTTTGCCGGCTTCTGCGATTTCGGTCCATTCTAAAATCGTCTTAGTTTTCCTCGCGTACTGCATTTTTTTCGTACAAATTCAAACTAACCATACCGGGCTGTATTTTTTGTCTTGCACGAAGAGAAAAAAATAGTAATATTTTACAGAGTAATCAATCTCATATTTCACGAAACTCATGTAAAATGGTATTAGTAATAATTACCATTTCCCTTTTTTTGTAACAAAACGGAAGAAGCACTAAAATTTCTCTTATAGCACATAAATAGCTCTTAATTAGCTCTAAATTTTGGTATAAATAACAAATTTTCAGCTTCAAGTTTTAAAAAGTGGAGGTTCCAATTTTTCATCAACTTGGAACCACCACATGTTTTTATTATAACCGATAGAGCTCCGAATTATTTTTTATAGCACTTTATTAGCTCTTAATTAGCTCTTAAATGTTAAATAAAAGTATTTCGGAAATACCGAAGTGGAGGTTCCAACTTGATAGACATAATTATTACAATTTTTATAGTGATATTCACTACCTTACAAAGTGACGTGCAACATAGCGGTCGTTAGAATAAGTGATAACTGGCATTGTTTATTATATTCTAATTTGATAAGCTGTTCTTTAACCAAGTTTGCTATTGCTGCTAATAGTAAAAATAATCAGTTTAAGAAAAAAGTTGAATATTGTACATACTTGGCTTCATCTTGAGTGTCCGTTCTCCGTCGTTGACGCTGTTCAGTCCGCTGCAGCCGGCGTCGGCGCTCTGCGCCAAGTACCACGTGTTGTTGGAGCGATGCTCGAGGATGAAGCATCTGTAGATCTCCTCGTCGATTTTCTTGTACTTGGCGTGGAGTCGGCCCACCATGTACAAAGTGCTGCCGTCCTTCCACGTGGCCAGACATTCCAACTCGATGTCTGCATGAAACACGGAGGAAATTTTATTCGACGGGTTTAATTCGATATCGATCGAATATCCCCGATAATATTCTCTTTCCGATATTCCCCGAGTTGCGCTTGGGATTAAACCCGAAAATTGCGCAAAAATACGAGCAATCT
>NCVS01000851.1:55114-66254 GCA_003055095.1 Goniozus legneri
GAGAGAGAGAGAGAGAGGGAGCGAGCGAGGTGGAGGGGGGATTGACCATCAACTCGGAAAGGCACGTGTGTTAAGGTCGTGATCCGAAATTTCCGTCGTGATTTTGTACCCCTCGTGCACCTGTCGTGCGAGGAAAAAAACCTAATCCGCGAGAACTCCGTCGAAACAGCCCCCGCCTGTCTCGTATTTTCATCTGATCGCGTTATGAGGTCGACCTAGATATTTCGTCTCATAGATTGAATTTTCATGCAAATCTCGTGAAGTACATATATAAAAATACATATATCGTTTTTAATAAAACCCGCTCGAGTATTCCTTCCGCAAACTATTTCGTTATAATCATTCGATACTTTTCCTTGTTTATGTAACAATTTCTGGATTATCGCGCAAAGTTCGACGTAATAAATTCGTAAATTTATGTAAATAAACCTCTCGAAGCGGAGGCTATATAATAAGAAAAAGATTGGAATATTCTTTTATTCCCGTCCAAGTTCGTATTTTCACGAAAATGTAATAATTTTCGGAAGTGGGTTATTTGAAAAATCAAAGCTCTCGCTCGGGAAAGGAAGCAAAATAAGAGAGCGAGGGAGAGAGAGAGCTAAAACTTTTGGCCGCGGGCTCCTGATTTTCTTCAGTCATCCAACCAATAACCGAATTTCGTAACTTTTGCGAAAATCGCGCTATTCTCTCTCTCTCTCTCTCTCTCACTCTCTCTCCTTGCCGATACTCGACTTCGATTCGAAAACTAAGTTCGGGCCCCGCGCTTATTACACGAGAAAAATCCACGGCGAGGTAGAAATCGTCTTACTTATTGCGAGCGAGGTAATCCGGCGTGCTTTCGGTTCCAGGAGAGAAGGAGGAACAAGAGAAAGAGGATTTATCGCATTCCTGGAGTCCGAATATCTCGTCGAGCTTGTACCCGCTCGTTGTCGAGAACGTCCATACCTTGCGATTACGGATTATCGTCTACTCCGATGCTACACGACTCTTCTCCTTTTTTTTCTTTCGTGAAAAAAAAAAAATGAAAACTATTCGTCTCTTTGTACCGACGAACAATGCAAGACTCGACGAAGAAAAAACCCGTCAACCCGGAAGAGACCACGAGTGCCGTCGCGCGATGCAAAAGAGAAACGCTCAAGGACACTCGAACGTGCCGACCGATATCTCGTCGATAAACTGCGAGAACAAAGGTGAGTCAGGAGTGGTGATTCGAGTCGAGACTAGAAGGACCCCGGGAGGGTCTGAGGGCGGATAATGAAAACCGGTTTTTCGCCTCCCCCGTCGCGACAGAATGCACGGTATTTCAGGAGTGTCATCAACTTTCTAAAGAGACGAAAGAGTTTATTAGCCTCATAAGAATGTAACGCGATGTTCATTTTCACGTTCGATCCCAGAGTCAAAAAATTTGTACTTCGTTGTTCGCTCTAAATTTTGTACACTGAGAAAACAATTCAAAACATTTTAAGGGGTTACGCCACTTTTGAGGCCCCAAAACAATTCTCAAATTTATGATTTTTTTGAGGGGAAAATGAAACATTATAAGTAAAAATCAATATGCGGGTTTTATTAATATTACTATTAACTATAAAATAATTTTTTTTCAAGCCAGTAAATTGAATAACAAATGTGTTATAGCTCCCTCCGCAAAAGCCTGTTTTCAACACTGGTTCCGGGTGTAACTTCTACAATTTTAGTTTGATCTGCATGATTTTTCGTCAGAATATTCGTTGAAATATCTATTTCGACCCGCATATTGATTTTTACTTAAAATGTTTCATTTTCCCTCAAAAAAATCATAAATTTGAGAATTGTTTTGGGGCCTCAAAGGTGGCGTAACCCATTAAATATGTAATATGAAAAAAAATCTTTTGAGTGGATGTACATCTTGCTGGTTTAACAAAATTTTGCTCTTAGTGTACAACTCTAAAAGAAATATTGTTATTTTCACTAAAAATTTGAAACTTTTGGAAATACTGGGGCACAAAAATCCGAAAGATTAATTCACGATCCCGTTTTCTCGCTCATAATAGACCGGGAAGGCGCGACTCTCGGTATATCGCAGCCCGACGCTCGTCGTTTTTGGCGGCGTGTCGGTGGAAACGCGTGTTTCAAAGCAATTATCCGGGAGAGAGAGAGAGAGAGAGAGAGAGAGAGAGAGAGAGAGGGAAATGGCGCGGTGGCGGTGGTACACGCGAGCGTTTATTCTGCGAGCGCGCTTCTGGAATTATGTGCGAGTACCCGTAAGCGTTAACAAAGAGAATGGAATTTGCCGGGGTATACTACCGGTGGAGGAGCTATTTATCGTTGGACGTCGCATCGCGCTGGAAACTAACGGAGTTATAGACAATCGAGAATAAGAGCCGTCGGGAAAGTCGTGCCGCAAGACGGAACGAAGAAAGAGAGAGAGAGAGAAGGAAGGTCGATGCGAGAGTAATACCGCGTCGAGACGTAAACTGGATGCGAATGAGGAGAACAAGACGAATGGGGTGGTATATACTATACGTACATACACTATATAGAAAGGGAGACACGCTAGCGAGATGAAAATAGAGGGCGGAATCGAGGAAGCTACCCATCGCGACGGGTCCCACGACGACTCCCTCTCTCTTTCTCTCTCTCTCTCTCTCTCTCTCTTGAATAATTCCTCTTACCCACCCCTCCCCCAAAGTTATGCATACCGACACGCCGTTATAAACTTCCCCTCCAATTCAAATCCAATCAGTGGGATACTCGCGCGTAGCTTGCACGTGCGCTCGCGTGACAATGCACGCGCTGATGGGACTCGCTCGCTCTCTTTCATTCGCTTGATATATGCACGCCTATACCCGTATCGTGTATACGCCGAGCAAGTTGCTCAGAGGAGCCGCGAACGAACGACGACGCGCCGAGATTCGAGAAACGTATAAAATAAAATACAGCAGCGAGTCTTCCCGGCCGCCGGTGGATCAAAGTTTGTCGCTGTTCTCTCGAATAACGATATAGCAAGCACGCATGTGTGTATAACGCTGGTTCCTCATTTTTGAAGAACTTAACTTTTCAAAATTGTACTTAAAATTTATCTTTTTGTTTGTTTGTTTATTTGTTTGTTTGTTGTTGTGGTCAGATTGTTGTTGTTGTTGCTGTTGTCGGGTTGTTGTTCTAGTCGTTTAGATCTCAATGAAACGCAACTAATTAAAGGATATAAGATTTCAGGAAATTTTCTCGCAAGTATCCGCAAGACCCGGGTAGTATATATTCACCCCTCCCGCCGATACCGAACTTTTGTTCAAATTCTTGGGATTGCTCGTATAGTATTTGGGCCCCACCCATATTCATTAGTAAGTTGTATTTTGTCGACATCTAAACAAAAACGAGGTATTTTAAAAAATATAATTTTTTTTTATTTTGTAATTTCTTATTTTTTTGCGGCTGCTGTACAATATAATACAAATGGAGTACAATCGAGTACAATTTTGAAAATTCAGTTTTTCAAGAATGGGGGGTTGAAATTATACACATAATACGCATAGTTCGATAAGCAGTGTGAATTGAAACAAATGTGAGCATTTGAAATCGACTCTCGCAAACGTCTGAATCGTAAGCAGATGAAAATTGCAACGAATGCGGAGCTCGGACGAACGGGTAAAAGTGTTTGTCGACTTTCGCCTCCTTCTCGTCCGCTCTTTCTCTCATTATCGAGTTTACAAAGTCACCCCCTCGTTATCAATTTTCATTTCAAATCGAGTACGGCAAGCACGCATCACGCGCCACCAGCGAATTATATTGTCTGGTATTTCCCCGAGCCAACTTCGTAAATTCGATTTCGTTCCCAGACTAGCTCGTCGAAAATCGTTACGTTGATTTTTTTCGCTCTTTCTTTCCCTCTCAACTCCGATAAGTGCTATTCTAATTTGTTTGTCGATAGGATCGACTGCAAGAAGCGAATCCGAGAAAATAGAACAATAGGGTGTTCTTCTTTCCGCATTTGGAAAATTTATTGGAATAAGAAAATTAAGCGAAAAATGTAGGAAATGTATTATATTTGTCACTTCTTCCGAAACAATTTATTCCGTTCGGTAATTTGGCGACTGAATTATTCATCAAAAATTTCATCCCAAAACTCATCAGCCACAATCGAGAATGCCGCTCTTCGAAATCCCCGACCGAGAGCATCTAATTCTCGTTTCCTCGAAATGATCGGTAAAAAAAAAATGAGATAAGTAACGAGAGAGCTCTCGATTATGCGAATGACCCTCGGTCGATCCTCAATCCGAGGTATTACGAAGAATCTTAATCGAGATGACGTCTCTCTCGTTTGCTTTCTGACGTTTGAGTCACTATCAACTCACTGGGTGACTCCGAAGTAAACAATTTCCAAGCGTCAAAGTTTCCGAGATCACAAATGACTGAATGAATTCTAATCTTGTCAAAGAACACCGTAATTCAAATAAAATAGCGACAAATTACGTAAACGTATTTTAACGTATTTATTGTATTCGCGTTAATTATGCCGTTTACTTAAGAAACACCCTCTACGTGTTTACACCGGTCTGAGGTGCTCCCGGCTCTCGATCTTTCTAGCGTAGTCTCGGTCGCGACTTTGACCGTCTACGTCGGCAAGCCGAGAAGACCCGGGGAGTCAGCCGCGTCATCGCGAAAAGGGTCGGGAAGGGGGCGTCGTTCGCTTGCTCTCTCTCTCTCTCTCTCTCTCTCTCTGATTGGGAGGCTAATCACGCGCCACTCTCCATTACATTAATTAAAACTTAGCTCTTAACTCGACTCGGCTCAGCCGTAGCTTCGTGTCACCCCCGGTACCTCTTCCCCCCCTCTCTCTCTCTTTCTCACTCTCTCATTCGCCCTCCTTCTATATTCTCGTTTTCAGTACCGTACGAATTCTCTCTCAACCCCCTCCCTCCCTTATTCACCAGTCTCCAACTACTCCGGCGAAACTTCACACGGATACTAATTTCAGACGCCGGCTGAATTTCCACGTGATCAATTTGTTATACGTCACTCTATCGTGTGATTCGCGCGGTCGGTATTTCTTTCGTTCCGTCGTCCCGACGGAACGTCGGGGCAATAGGCCGCGTGTATACGGGACATCACGTTCCGCAAATGTCTCGTTTCGCTGTTTGAGCCAGGTCCACCCCTCTCTACTCTCGGACGAAATATTATTCTATTCCCTGTTAGGGCTTTCGTGGGAGCGCGACGATGCCCCGAGGGATGATCCGGGCCTGGACAGATCACAGAAACGAGAGAATCTGTGGATGAGAGGGGCGCACGGGCTCGGGCTCGAGTTTTAATGGCCGAATTAGGCCTCGAGGGGGTGTCGGGTACTCGCGGACGTAAAAATCTCACCCGATACGCCGATTGAATTAATCGAGAAATTCCGCCAACTCGATTACCGATACACGAGAAATGGATGGAATAAAGTTAAATGCCAACAGCTTAATTTTATCCGGCAACTTTGTGTGACAAAAGAAGTTGTCCTTTCGCCGGAGTTAAACGATTTTGCCTGTCCTTTGTGTATAATTCGTGAGTAGATGGCGAAAGAGATACGCGGGACACAATTTCGCGGTACCCTAACCTCGTTTCACCAGCCGTCGTGGCTTAACCGCGCTGATTGTGCTCTCGTACCTTCTCTCTCTCTCTCTCTCTCTCTCTTTCTCACACAGTCTCACACTCTGACTCTCTTGTGTCGAAACGACGCTATCGTTAACCACCCATAAACCCTCATACGTTACAATATTCTGGATGCGAAAATTGAATTCGTTTTTGGTTCAAAAATTTTATAATATACATTGAAAACGTATTGAATACGTACAGTCAAATATTTATTTTGAAAAGACTAATTTTATTCTAATAATTTATTCCATCGAACAAAAGGTTCATTTCTATATTTTCAAATATTAAGTAGCCTCAAAAAATTTTCATTTTCAGTGTAATTATTATATATCTAAGAATTTGTTATTAAAATATTCAGCACACAGTAGTTTTTTTGAATTCTGAAAAATTGTAACACTAGCCTCTTGAAACGCAAAGTGTACAGGAATAAACGGAGTGCAGCGATAACGACGCATTAATCGCGCGGAAGGTAAGCGATTCAACTTTTCACCCCTTTCCCGATTCCATAGGTTGGGATTCTCCGTCCCTCTCTATCGCGCGATCGTCCGAAAACGGACTGAACCGAGGCGAAATTGGAAAGAGTACCGATTAAACAGAATTAATTGGGTTTTCGCGAAAGCGAGAGAGAAATCTTGCCTCGGGAACAAAAGAAGCGACCCGTACGTAGCTATCCGAAATACCAGCCGATTGTAATTCCGCTCCGTTAAAAGCCCGCCCTCCTCGTTTTTCCATTCCGACGAGAGGAGCTTTGTATCGACTGGTGAAACGTGCCACTCGGATGATATTTCGCTCGCGGAGGAGAGGATCGAATGTATTTTTACTGGCCTTCTTTCCTCCGCTCCTCTTCTCTCCGGCTTTACGAGTGCGCAATGATCGTCGTTAATTTCCTGTAATTGAATGCACGATGACGAGGCGCCCATTGGCCCCGGCTTCCACTGCAGCGCGGTGAATAATAAAATCCAACGACTCGTGCGAGCGCAAACATGGACCGCCGCTCCGGGGAAAGAAAGGTACCAGCGTCATTACGGATTCCGGATGGAAAACATGCGCGGATTCTCTATTACCGTATAAAACGGATCCGGCGAAGGTTGAGAGGGGCGGAGGTCGGTTTAATTTTACCGTTAAATCGACAACACGTGCGAGCCTGCCCCGCTCGAATTTTCCACCTTACGTGTTTACAGGATAATTTTCGTCTGGTAAATATAGAGAAAAAATTTTGCTCGGGTTCGTAAACGCGTAGTTTATTGCGAAACGTAGGCGTAAAAATAAACAAGCGTGCACGCATCTATAACAGAAATATCGTTCGACGATCTCGCGAGAGCCCATTATTAATCTGCTCTTCCGTTGTATAGCTACTGGGATGGAATTTCACGAAGGAAGAGAGAGAGAGAGAGAGAGAGAGAGAGAGAGAGAGAGAGAGAGGAACGGTTTTACGCAGCGAGTTCTCTCGGTGTTAGCACGTTAGCCCCCGAGGCCGCTCCGAGGTCAGTTAATTAATAAAAGCTTGAGGGTAGCGGCCGGGTCGAAGGGGGTCGGGAGAGCAAACGATGAAATGAACCGAGGAGTGGGAATGAGTAATAAACAACGCGAGCGTTTGGACTCCGGCCGAATATTTAAGCCTATACGTATTGAAGTTCAATGTGATCTCGGCATTGGAGTTTCCATTTCGATCCCAAAGTTACCTCGGACTCTACAAAAAAAAGTTCGGAACGTGGGCTCTTAAAAATCGTCATAAGGCGAACGTAAATACTTTGGGAAGAATTCAGAATTCAGCCTCTTGCGCTATCAGTAAATCAGCAGGAATGTGTTCCCATCGCATCTAAAGAAATTCCAAATGTGAAAACTAATGTGAAAAACAATAAAATGTGAAGCAAGTAGTACACACAGAAAAAAAGGGTCACTTGAATCAAGAAATATATACTTGATTCAAGAGAGTTATGCGGAAGAAAGAAAAATTCCGTCATCAAGAAAATAATTTCTCCATATTAGTAGAAAATTAAATTCTTGAATTGAGAATTTTTTTTCTTGAATGAAGAATTGCCATACTTGAACCAAATCTATTTTGTTTTATCTTAAGATAATTATTTCTCAAATAAAAAAAATAGTTTAAAAATAATAATAATAAATAATAGTTTCTTGAATGAAGAATATATTGACTTATTCAAGGACACACATTCTTGGATCAAGAAATTCACAACTATTGTTTTTAAAATTTATTTCTTCATTCAAGAAAGAAAAAAAGACTTGATATTGGAAAGTATATTTCGTCCGCATAACTTTCTTGATTCAAGTAATCCTTTTTTTTGTGCAGTAGCGTAGAACAACAAATTAAATAAGTCAGTACTATATAATAAGTATGGTTACAAGTCTAAGGGCGGTGATATCGAGTTCGGATAGGAACGCCTGATAATACGAGCTTAAGAGAATTGATAGGTGAAAAAGTGCTGACTCACTCGTCTCGCATGAGGAACTTGTCGCCGACATTAGCGACGCAGTGGCCCTTGTCGGTGACGACCGAGCCGTTGACGGTTATCGGGCCCGAGGCGCCGGATTGAAACCATCGTCCGTTCCACTGTTCCGGCAACTGGCAGCCTGTAAAATATAAACAGGCGCGCGTTAGCGTATACTATATACATACAGCATGTTACGTATGCACATACGCGATGCAGACAGAGACGCGAGAGAGAGAGAGAGAGAGAGAGAGCGTCTCTCTCTCTCTCCGATGCACCGGGGGTTGAATATTTTTTTTATTTCGTTTCGTTCCTCGTTTTATTTTTTTCATTCGCCCGTCGGCACTTTTAATGGAGCTCTCGCGCTCCGTACAGGTTGGTTCGTTCGCGCGAGCGTGGATAAAATGGCCCGTTTCGCGGAGCCCGAAGTAGTGGGGGGTGGAACAAAAAAGGGATGGCGCTCGATTAATTGGATCTCGTCGAGTGCGCGATGAGAAGTAAATATTGGTTTGTCGGTTCGAATTTTCTACTACTCGCGTACTAACGTGCATCGGGAAATGATCAAAGATGGGAAAACAGTATTTGTTATCTACACTGGGAGAAATCTACTAGTTCGGTTTTGCTATATCGAGTGGTAAACGGCGAATTAATCAAATTAGAAATAACATTTTTTTTTTACACACGACTTATAATTTTCTCGAATTTTTTCATTTTTAATCCACGAGCAATGAAAATAGCGAAGCGAGGTATCTATAAAGTTATGATTAAAATAATGTTATTTTTTTTTTTACGTACAGAGATATAAATTTTTCGAATTTTCTTAATTTTTTTCCCCAGACAAGGCCTATAAATTTTTTTCATTTTTAATCCTCGAACAATGAAAATAGCGAAGCGAGGTATCTACGAATTTATGACACCGAGAGACATCTCACACAGCGGTGACGATTGTTCGCCCGGCTCAAGACCCTCGCCGCGAAATTCCACGCAACTATTTCGACGAATCTCGGAAAATGCCCGAGAGTCCGTGGACCGCAAATCGAGGTGCGTGTTTCGCCGGTCGCAATTCGGGGCACTCGAGATCCGCTGGTACGGAAACAATCGTCTCGGTTCCCCGCTCGCGCGCGCCCCTTCGGGGACTGCTAGAGCTGGCCAAAGAGCGAGTGAGAGAGAGAGAGAGAGAGAGAGAGAGAGGTTGAGCGCCGTACGGCATAAAGATCGACAGCCACCCATCCGGATCCTGGATGACGGGACAGCTGCGTGTATCCGGTAGTCGACCCTCGTGTGCACGTCTCGTGTAGCTTTGTGCCACGCTCCGGTGCGCGCAAAGGCGAATTCAGCCGCGCTGCTTCTCTCAATATTAGCGGTGGAGCGGTGCTCCACTATACACAGCGGTATCAGTAGTATGAGCGAGTGAATTAAGGTTTTACAACCCTCAAACGCGCTTTTTCGGCCAAAATTCGAGAAAAGCTTGCGCGTACGGATTCACCTTGACACTACGACGGATACAATCGACTGCTGCGCGGAATTTCCGCCGAATCGGGGATCCGTGAATACAGCTAGAATAAATTTGCAATGCGAATACCTATTCTCGCTCTCTCTCTCTACTTGTCGTTTCTACACTCCTCGTGGATAAATATTTATATACGAAAAAAATATGTTATTCGATAGATCTACATTCACTACCTCCGCCGTTTTATACCACCTCGCTTATTCTATCTCGTTCTTTTTCGTCTTATCAGGGCTCTTACACTTTCGACGTCAATCGCAAAATCCGAGATTCCGCGAATCTCTGGACTGGCTTTCGTTGTGGCGACAAAAGTACTAAAAATGGTGAATCTTCCCGGCGAGATCGGATTATGAGGAAAAAAGGGAGCGCACATGCTCTCTTTCTTGTCCTTTTGCCCATGTAGTTTTGATCCAAGATGAACGCGAGGATTACGAAGGAAATAAATATTGCAAAAGAGAGAAAAGCGAAGAAACACACGATCGAGTGTATCTCGTTGGAATCGTTCCGCGAATAACAAGCCGGACAGTATGCAATCGAAAACGAAAGATGAAAGAAAAAATGTAATCCCGTCTCGTGAGCAATCATCTCTGCAAAAAACAATTCGGAAAGAAATTGAAATTTCTTTTTCAATTGAAGCTCGCGTTATTAGCGGTGATATTCGTACGGAATGGAGGAGTTTAATCGGCCGGACCATCGACCTCTGACTTCGACGAATCACGCGATCTTGGAACTAGAATGCAGCTCTGGCGAGCGCCCAGGGGTCGTTGAAACCGTTTAGGTGTAGCGTGGAGCGAGTATCCCGAAAGATATCATCGTTCGCTTTAACGTGGTGCGAGAATGCGTTTAACCTTGACCCTAATTGCACGAATCGAAAGACTCGTACATTCGAAGAGAGAGACTTAATTAACAGTCGCTCACAAAAAATGGATTATTTTATATTAAGGAATGAATTCGTTCGACGAGATGGGCTCTCGAGACATTAGAGGAGCTCTAACGATACGACAATCGAGCTCGGAGTGGAGAGATTCCACGCGAATCGATCCCTCTTTATCATCCCGAGTGGGTGTACCATTTTGTCTGTACGAAACATCGCCAATTAGGGCATCTTGAGCGTGAGAAACGACCAACTGGACCCTTTTCATACCGATGTCCTTCTCCGCTGCGAAAAATCGCCTCTTTCGTAATCCGCGGAAGGAAAGAAGGCATTACGAGAATGGAGGGGGGTCGTAGCGATGAGAGGTCGAAGGTGGCAGCCCCGAGGGCGAAGGAGATAAAGACGGGAAGGTTCCGGCAGTCGCGGGACAATTAGCGAAAATTGGAGTTGGCTCGGAAAGCAAAAGTTATCGAGTAGATGGAGGGAGAGGGACGTAGGAAGCTCGCGACAGAGCGAGCTGTATTTACCGGAGAGGGATGGAAATATAAGAGAGGGAGATTGGCTTTTTCGCCGGTGGCCAGGCTGATATAATTACTAATTAATTAGCGCTCCTCTACTCGATCCCCCCGCGTCGTTTAGGGTTCAAAAAGAGGACCCACGCGCGACCCTCCCTCTTTCTCTTAATCATTAATTCATAATCGTATC
>NCVS01000851.1:71056-94431 GCA_003055095.1 Goniozus legneri
GTACCCGTTTTCTTCTCTAATTCTTTTTTCGCTCCATCTATTTTTACTTCTACCACCTCTTTTTTCCCTTTCGTTCGTTTCGCGAATGTTGATTCAACGTCGACGGGGTATCCGTTTGTTTCGTCGGAAATTAAATACGCGCGAACCGACGACGAATATGCAGGGGGGATGGGAAAAAATGGCGAAGAAATGGAAGGCGTCGAGAAAATAAGAACGGGTACAAAATTTCCGGCCATCATCCAGGGACGTCCTCGTATAAAACGAAAAAATTGGAACTGTAGGAGTTGAACTCTGCGACCCTTAAAATATCGTCAGCTATCGACGTCTAAATAATTTCTCGAACGAATAAATAGCAAATTGTGTAATTTCATCACTGAGAAATAAATGGTGAACCAAAATCTACATTCCTATATATTTTAAAAATATTTGTCAAAAAAACTGAACTTGTTCTTAAATTTTCTCTTCATCTTATAAAATATTGTTTTAACAGTGAAAAAATGTACATTTTTTCCTGAACTCTATAAATATTTAAAAGTAGCGTAACGTTCGCCGAGAGTTTGATTTCGATTCGAGGAGAGGACGATATACAGTTAATCAGTCGTAAAGCGCACGAACAGTCCAGCGTCCCGCTATCGATAGCAAATTCGATCACAAAAGGGTAGAAGAAGAGCGGAGGCTTTAGTTCCGTTTACCTTTCGTTTTTCTGTGTAATACCGAGAGACGAGTGGAGATGCGCTTTTTACATGCACCGAATGAAATCGAACGAAAAAGATTTGGGTTTTCGATCAGATTTCGTTTGCTCTCTCCGATTGGATTCCGAATCGTTTTTTATTATCATTATACCCGTTTGTGCTTTCTCGTTGCGCTGGAATTTCTACGTCGAGCAAGAAGCGCGCATATTCTCCCATTATTGGTACTCGCTAATTGCGTGCAAATACAAATTAACCGTCGTATCTCGCAATGAAAAAGACGCGATTATTATTTTCGTAGATTTTTTGCCCTTCTTCGCAGCCGACAGATCGCGAGCAATATTTATTCTGATAATATCCGGGAGAACGCGCCGAATGTATAAGCGGAACGAGAGAGAGAGAGAGAGAGAGAGAGAGAGGGGGAGGGGTACGGGTCCGCGTTCGCGCGCGCACTCGTTCCCGTAAAAGTGGGTCAATTAACGCTCGTTTGTTTGCACGGCAACAAATAATTACGCGCGCAATGAAGTCGAACATTTCGCTTATTTGCAAAGTATATTAACGAGTTTACTTTACAGGAGGTTTGAAAAAAGGAAAGTAGCGCGAAAAAAGGAGAAACGGAAGGAAGCATTAAAGCCATAACTTCGTTAATTGAGCATAGTGTGTACTTGTTCCGTGTTATCTCGCCTGCTCTTCTAGCTGAAATAAAAAGACGGATACTGCAATTTTTTTTATAAAACTAAATCGATACCGCTATAGTCTGCAGTAACGTCACGCTCGAAAATATCTTTACGAATCGTTCGCGAAGCACTCGAAAAGTATTTGAGAATACACTGAGAAAAAAATTTGACCGAACCAATAAAATGTGCATTTCTATTTTTCAGTTCAGTTCAACGAAATATTTGTTGAATCAACCGATGTATTTTTCACTCAAAAGATTTTCCTCTTCATTTTACAAAATATTGTTTAGCCGGTATAGTCTGCAGTTTTTCAAAAAATGAAAACTAATTTTAGACTCTCTCGCGTATTTCGTTGTTAATCGAACGCGAGTGAAAATTGTTATTTTCAGTGTACAGCGGAACTACAAATAAATAAGTAGAAGAGAGAAACGGTAACGTATCGCGTGACGAGACAAGAGTCTTGTTTACCGTTCCGAATCCCCGAAAACGCGTGGAGAGTTTCGCTCACGCGAAAATGCCAAATCAGCCCCCAACCCCTTTTATCGCGGTACGCGGTTAAATGCGGAAGCGGCTTTCGACGATTCCGGCTTGTAATCGCCTTACCGGCGCACTCGCGCGCTTTGTTCCACATTCGAATGTAAACTGCTCTGAGGTGTGCGTACACGTACCGATCCAATATACGGCGCTCCGTTAAACGGCGCCGCACGCGCCGTTAATGCCGGGCGTCCCCGAGAACCGGAAATTCTATCGGAAGAAAAGAGAGAGAGAGAGAGAGAGAGAGAGAGAGAGAGGAGCCGTTTATCATTCGATAATGCACGAAAAGAGCCCGGGGATCGATATCGCGTGAGCTATTTAAAATACGCGCGCAGGCAGTTGCAGCGCGCGTGTATATGCATATCGGTCTTTGCTATGCGAACGAGGAATCCCGGCGATTCTTGTACTATACCGTTCCTCCTCTCTCGCTTCTCGGTCGAAAATTTTCTCGTCCCCGCGCATACCGTATCTCCCGCGACGTGAGAGAAAGTTGGAAACCTACGGGGTGTCTCCGAAGCGAGCTAGCGAGATTTTTTCGTTATCTCAATTTAAAATTGTACAACACGTTATTTGTGTGAAAAATTGAACAACGAAATTTTGTTGAATTACACTGTAAGCAGTTTATAATTTCTTTATGTAAATTTCTTGTGACAACTGGTTTATGTTAAATTTAACATATTCGACTTTTTAAAAAAAAAAGTATATAATGAAATTATTCAATCAACATATACGTTCACTTGTGTAACAGTAGATGAACAAGACCGGTTCGAACTCAAAACAATGTATCATATTACATAACAATTGCTACTGTTTTTAAAAAAACATGATAATTACATGGTAATTACATATGTAATTGATACTATATTATAAATAAACACGCTATAGTACAAGATATTTACATAAACAATTGGATAATTACATTTTGTTATTATAAACATGATAATTACATATGTAATTATACAATTGTTTATGTAAATATTTTGTACTATAGCGTGTTTGTTTATAATATAGTATCCATTACATATGTAATTACCATGTAATTATCATGTTTGTTTAAAAACAGTAGCAATTGTTATGTAATATGATACTTTTGTTTACATGTAATATGATACATTGTTTTGAGTTCGAACCGGTCTTGTTCATCTACTTGTAACATTGTGATTTTTGTATTATATTTTACAGTTAGTTTAATTAGCTCTGTTTCGGAGCTACACTCAATAAATACAAAAAAATTCAACACATTTTTTCTCACCGTATACTAATAGTATTTTATGATTTCAGATCGGACAACTCTTGGGACACCCAGTACATGCAGGAGCGCGGGGCCGGAGCGAAGAATTGTAAAGAAGGTAGGGCGTTTTTCAATATCTCCTGTATTTCCGTCGGCGTCGTTTTCCGCCCTCGCGGGTCTCTTACACGCGTCGTGGGTATAAAATTGTACGCATCCAGTCACTACGCGTTTTAATATTTCAGAATTCAGCGACACCCTCCGATCCCCTCGGATGAGCTCACGATTGGCTAGCGGTCTCGTTTTCTCAACCCCCCCCNNNCCCCCCCCCCCCCCCCCCACCCCCCTATAGGAACAATATTATCGCTATTCGCGACTGTATCGTAAAATTATTCGAGCTTCTTTTTGCGCGTATCTGATAGCTACAAATGGAGACTCGAAATTCAGCGAACTTTCCCCCTCGATCGTAATCGGAACGCCGGTTAATAATTGCAGCACGCGCGGCCAATTTAATTGGGTCGGCCCAGGCCTGGCGTATACAAATTACATAGGTGTGTAGCTTATTACAAAACAAGGGCGCAGGGATCGGGTGCGCTTCGCCCGGAGAAATATTAATTGAGGCAAACGAGGTTTTGCTGGTAATAGGATCGAATGCTCGTGGAGCCATCCCCCTTCCTCTCACCCCCCTCGGCCCTTCGCCCTTCCACACGCCGACGCATCCACCCTTCCTCGTACAATTAATACCGCGGATTTTCCTTTGTACGCGATGATTGAGCACCCGGCTGCGTCTTTCCGCACACGCGACAGAGTCGAAATCCAAATGCAATGGGGAACGTGTCTGCTGAAAACTGGCGTGTATTCAGACTTCGAAACCGTCCTCGGAGACGCAACTAAAATCATGCCTGTATACTCGCTAATTAATGGATTTTCGTGACTCGAATTTCGCGCGATTGTTTTATCGCCGATAATAAGGAAGAAATTGATAATCCAGTTGGCTCGCAATTTGCGAAACATGCCACCGTTATGTTAAATTCATTAATTACTTCGTTCTTGAAAACTGCACTGCAAAACATGTAAAATGTACTAATTAATTCGAACGAATTATCGTTCGAAATGACAAAATATTAGTTTTAATTCAAACTATTTCCTCTAGCAAATTTTTGTACGTAATTTTATTTGCATTATGAAATGTTCTAGGAATATTCCTGTCCAATAATTGATAAATATGTAAGCTTTGTGTACATGTCAAAGTGATGTACACATTGGCACATTGCTAGTTCGAAGTGTCAACAGAGAACATTGTTATTGTGGTGAACGTCAGAAGAGAGGAAGCACGGACATTTAATTGTTGATTCTTCTATTTTAGGTAGTTGCGTGTTTTTGTAAATAATTAGTATTGTGTAAATAAATTAATTCTTCTGTTTTAGTCGAATCAAAGTTGTGTACTGCTTCGATTACTCCCATATTATAAATCTATGTGTCTTACATTTAACATTCTAAATGAAATTTAAAAAGCCCTATTACGAGTTGAAAGACCGCCGCGATATATTCCGTTTCGGTTGCCCTCGCAATATTTCGCGGTGTTATCCCGTGTAACGCGTGTAGGGCGTGGAAATTGGAACACGAGTCCCCGGGTACCGGGCGACATTCGGATTCCAGCGCGAAATTCGTACGTGCTATCCGCGCGCGTGTACGCAGCGAAATCGCGCGGACGTCATCGGAAACTCGCGAGAATCGCGAGCGCGAGCGCGTACAATTTCGCGCCGCGTTTCGCCACGGCGAAAGCCCTCGCGCCCTCGAGGGAGATTCTCGAATCGAGTTGAAGTATCGCGACGTATAAAATCCGAGCGTGAGAATTAAAAGAGGCAAACGAACAGAACGAAACGACTCGTAATATTTTCGAGAGAATCGAGAGAGGAAGAGGAGAGACAGAATGCAATTAAACGGCGAGACTCGTAAAAATGAGCCGCTAATGAGTTTTTTTTTATCGCCCCGTTTCTGTCCCTCCGGTACGCCCTTTCCTTATTCACCGCGTACGAACGGGCAATGAGATAAACGCGATATTGCGCGCTCTCTGCACGAACGTCGATCGTTCCTATCCCCCCTTTTGCTTTCTCTTTAACTGAAATTCATCCGCGACTTTCATTAAGCCGAGAGCGTATTAGCGCCTTTCGCCCGGGGCCGTGCCACTCGGTTATAAATAACAATAAGGGCCCCATGGATGGCAAGCATCGTAAAACCGTTCGCAAACACGGAACGGGTGGTATGGAGTGGGTGGGAGGGAGAGAGAGAGAGAGAGAGCTGACGCTGGACATACATATTACTCGCTCGCTCATTTACTCGCGCGTTCGCTCGCACACACACTCACGCCTATACACACACCCGAGGCACCCGAGGCACGAGGCGCGTATCCGTTATACAGGGTGGCCCGAAAACAGTCAAAATTGTCAATCGATTTTATTTTTTTCAAATTCGTACAACATCGAGTAATTCCGATGACTCGAATTTTACGCGAGCGATAGAAATTATTTAATACTGTGGTAGTCGTGATACCAAAAATACGAACAACTCGATTTTCTCGTGCTCGATTGACGGTTTTCGTAATCTCGACGACCGATAATTCTGTCAATTCTCGTTAGAGGTTCGCGATCGTTGGCTCGATGGAGAATTTCGAAAATGTTTCGAACTTAAACACCCCGTGTGTGCGCGTACACGCCCGCGCAAGCACGACGACGAATAGGAGAAGACGGTGAAAATGGGAAAAAATACGAGACGTAGTGGAGAAATATACGTGACGTAGGCGCGTGTAAATACGACACGCGGCGAGGCTGGGAGGTACGTCAATGCGCGCTAGAGTGTTAGCTCGAGAAATATTTATTAAAAAATGAATAAATAACGATAATCGCGAGTGACGTGAAAAATTGGCCTGGGAACGGAAGAGAATGTTTTTTTTCCTCCCAGTTTTTCCTCCCTTTTATACTTTTTCAAGAATGACTACGCAAGCGAAAGAAGGGAGATAGAGGGTAAAATGATGGGAGGATCGTTTCGCGATCGTGCCGTGAAAGGAATATAGCGCGCACGTCGTGTCGGCCTACGTGTGTGTGTTTGTGTGTGTGTGTGTGTGTGTTTGTAGGCGTGAGGAAGGGGTTGGAGGGGGTGGAGTGGGAGGGAGGTCGACGGTGAAAAGCCACGACGCGAAGTGGATGGATGGCGAGCGTGCCCAGACGCGATCCGACGGGATATTCCGTTTTAGAGATCCTTATACCCCCGTCCTGTGTAACCCCCACCCCCCTCCGACTCGGCCCCCGCGCAATATCATACGCCCGGGGACAGATCGACGCGTGCTCGGCTTATCGTTTTTGGCCTGCGTAGGTGTACACATATATGTACGTACCCTCCGCACGACAAACATTGGAAAATGATCCGTCCTTAGTACTCGCGTATACACATTTATACGTCTTCCGTTTACTTCTTACTCCCTGCGACTCTGCGAGTGCTCGGGATCTGCTCGACCGTTTGAATGTTAATGGCTCCTAAAAACTACTACACTAGAAGTAAGAATTTGTCCAACTTACATACGTTCAAACAAATGTGTACATCCAAATATTTGTTTTTGAAAATACTAATTTCATTCCAAGCATTACTTTTCTATCGACAATTTGTCTATTTCAGCAGTAGCTTCAAATTTTTATTTTCAGTGTAGGAATATCCATATTCGTTATTTTTTTTTTAATTTTCGAGGATTACTCTCGATACTTTTTTCCACACTCCTTTCCGTACATAAATTACAGGAGTGGTCGATAATCTTTACGATCCAGACGCAATAGGGCACGTAGCTCGATAAAGCTAGGCCTTAGTCTGATTTTCGCGCTTAGGTTTTGCTCGTTACGTGACATCAGTTATGTGTGCGTGTACGAATGCACAGGGTGGCTCGTTTCGAACAACTCACTCGACAACGTAAAATAAATTCAAATTTCAGACGAGTTTGATTGCATACGTAATTCAATACTTACCAGAGTTGGTTTTAATTTAAAAATAACGAGTATGGAATTATTTTCTGTAGGCGATTCTGAAATTCGTGCGAAGGTTTGGACACCCTGTGTGTACATCTATATCGGCTTAAGCTCACAGGCCGGGTGAAACTCGGAGGGCTCGGCCCTATCGGTCCCGTAGACCGTCCACCAGCTACACGAACAAGGCATTACGCCCTCGCCCTTACGCCGTAACGCTACGCTTTCACTGCTGAGTTTACGTTTATATCCAATGCCTGATAGAAAGGGAATATCCGTTTTATAGGCGACGGAGTGCCTCTCCCCCATCCCCCACCCTTTCACAGGTCCACGCGTGCCTTATGACCCCACGCGGAAAGAATCGCGAAAAACGATATGATTTCGTGTCGTTAAAGCGGAGAAAAAAGCTTTCAGCGATATGCCGATAATAAAGGGACGAGCGGGAAGGAGGGGGTGGCACGTCCGTCCAACGATCCAATTCGGTACGTGTTTCACGGGTACTTTTTAACGACGCCCGTTACGCCTTTCTTTCTCGAATTTGCCTCGCGGTTAATTCCGAGAGAGCCGAATTCGAGAACGGCTGGTCGGCGATTATCGCGATGCCATCTCATTTGCACTCGACACGTATAATAGCCACGGAGAGAGCCCGGCCAATAAATTTTCTCGCGCGCGAAAGGCGTTATGCCTCTCGCCCCAGATGGAAGTTACGAAGTAGCTCGAGGGGCGGGGGTGGGGCATCTACATCGGTCGCGGTCTCGAGCGCGCTATCGCGATCTTCGTTTGCCGTATACCGACATCGACGACGAGGCGATAACAATGCTGATACCTCGTTACTACATCGGACGGCACTCGTCGTCGTTATACGCGCGAGCCAACTCTCATTTGCCTCGCCTCCTCTACGGCCGGTCATTGTGTTCGCAGTTTTATCGCTCGTTCACTTTTTTTTCTCCTCCTCTCGCGGAATTGCTCTTCCGGAATTATTCGAACGCGAGTTGGTCGAAATTCGTTCTGCTCGAAGGAATGTGTACTACTGAAAAAATTAAGGGGACACTCGTCATTTTCGAACGGTTGTAATTCAAATGGTAAATAATTAATTCATGTATCTGAAGTTTGCATCGTTGGAATCCAACGAAAATTCGACAAAAATTTTTTTTTTGTCATTTCTGACCAAGTTGGTCATTTTTGTCCAACTTGGTCATTTCTGTCCAACTTGGTCATTTTTGACCAACTCTTTTGAATTTTCGTTGGACTTCAGCGATGCAAACTTCAGGTACATATTAAATCGAGGAGTCCTTGAAATTGAAATTTTTTAAAATTATTCTGTATTGTTCTACATTTGTTCTATATTGTTCCAAATTTTTATTAAAGAATTCGTACTAATCACCGAGAAAACTCAATAAAACTGGATTGTTTTATTTGTTCCAATCGTTGTGCTATAATTTTAAAACTCATATGCAAAATTAGAAACGCAGATCAACTCTGAAAGAAATGGTTTACTTTTGCTAGTGGGCATTGTCGAACAAAGATTCTTGTTTAAATCAATAACTATGTTGAAGATGAAAAACTCGGAATCTCTGATCGATCGAATTTGATTATTTTTAGTCAAAATGCAGCAGTTTGAAAATCATAACTGTTCCTTTAACTTTTTTGAGGGTCGTGTGAGGATTTATTTTATCCAAAGTGTCGCAGTCTGTTTCGTGTCGATCGTTAACTACGATTTTGGGATACCTCGACTGACGCTCGTATCGGAACTCGAAGTTACTTAGCGACGACGAGGCCAATTTCCGAGAGCCTCGATTGTCAATCTCGATAGCGGATGCAAATGTACGTAAGAGTATGGGTGCTGGATTGCGCCAATCGATACAAACTGAGGATTCTTGGCAATGCGCGTCACACTCTCTCCGCGATGAATGACGTACACCGATAATCACGAATTTCCGAGGAATTTAGAACCATTTTCGGAATTTCCTTAATAGCTTCTTAGAAACATTCTAAGCATTCTCCCCGTTACTGATTGAATTTCGAGGGAAAAATAACTATCGTGCAGGTATTTATTCAACAGGAATTGGAATTCTATCAAAAATTGGCTCTCTAATTGATTTATGGACAAAATTTCCGACGAAACATATCTGCGGGTTTGCGTACTTGTAAAACTCAATTTACGTTTCTAAAATTTCAGATCGATCATCCCCGAATTAATTGCTGGTACAGGAGTAATTAAATCCATCGAATATTTCGTTTGATATAAATAAATGGATATTCAATCGATTCGACATTATACTTTTTTTTCACCCGCGAGGGAACAAATTTTATCGACGTCGCGTGATTTATCGACGTGATATAGATTTCATTAAAAACACGAACACCGATAATGTACTCGGCGTAACCGACAAAAAATCGTTTAATTAATTATGCTCGGTCGGGGATTAACGTCCAAGTTTCGCGGCCATTAATTATTACGGAGTTATCTCGACAATCGAGACGAAGTATCGTGTGAAACGGCTCGGTGTGTCAGCGTGACGATATTAATGTCGCAATTGGCGCGGAGGAGTTGAATTCGTCTTTAATCTTGCGGAATAACGCGCGAGAGCCGGTACCGAAGCGCGCGCGCTCGTAATATCAACAAACTGGCGCGCCGTTGACGTTGTAATTGGTAATCGCGTCTCTTGCGCGCGTAACGTTTTATGTCCCACCGTAAAGAGAAAGAGAGCGAGCGCGAATTAAAACTAAATCCGACAAAATGGGTATTACCCGGGTGCTCTCGCGAGCGCTTCCATTAAAACCCCATACAGTCGTTCAGTTTTGCTCGAATGTGCGCGTGCGGAATCGAACCTCGATGTCGGTTTTGAATTTTATTTTCGCTAGATTGATATTCGAAGAAAAAAAATTCGTGGATTAACGTCTGATTCAAATATAGATCGAGCGTGATTCGTTCTTGAAACAGAGTCCTTGAAGTTTCTTTAAGAAGTTGAAACTTATGTATTAGTCTACATTTGTTCTATATTGTTTCAAATTTTTATTAGAAAATTTGTACTAGTTACCGAAAAAACTAAAAAATACCAAAATATTCGTCCAAAATTGAAATTAAAGCACACAATACACGGTAAGAATGAATGAGTAATATGTTTAAAAAAATCGATTGTTAAAAGTTTTATGTGAAATCATGAACAATCTTAACTGTAAAATCAATAGAATCGAACATTTTAGTCTACAACTCTTTGTAAACAACATATTTCAGTTGTTAAATTTCGAAAAGTTACATATTTCTTAGTTAAAATTACCATGTTTGCCAATTATTTGAATTTGACATCGTTTTTTGTTGAAGGAATGTAAAAAAAGATGTTAAAAAAGATTGACAACATATAAAGATTGTTATTTTTTGAATTCAACGTTATAATGTGTTAAAACAACATCAAAGACTGTACTTAAAATGACATTGTAATAATGTCAAAGTAACTAAAAAAATTTGTTTAAAATTCGACAAATAATATGTTTTATATTTTTACACATTGCTTTATGTTGTATTAACACCAAAAATTATTGTGGACTTTCTGGGACAAGCGAAATATGTTAAATTCAACATGTTCGTTTTCACCGTGTAGATTGTTCTATTTATTCCAATTATTCTACTGCCATTACCGAAATAGATCTCGGCTCATCTCGCTCTAAAATTTAGGAGAAGAAAGAGAGGAGGTCGATTTATAGCGTGGATTGAAATATCAAACGTAATCGGGCTCGATGCGGTCTTCGAAGCTTCTCCAAAGCTGGGACACAAAAGAGAGGGAGAGACGAGGGGTTAATTATCGAATCTAATTACCGGGGACGAAAATCGCGAGCAATATCTCGAGGCAGGTATAACCCCGTTTCCAGCGAGCTCGTCTTAATCCGTGCGGCGGGTTGTCGGCACTCGACGAGAACACATATCGCGTGCGCGCGAGTTTTATAGCGAAGCCGTGCGGGATTAAACCGTGCGTTTACCTGTTATCCGTAAACTCGATTAAGGCGATTGCTAGCCAGTTCGTTAACGTAGGATCGAACGATTTGCGTGACTCCGCCATTCGGATCTCGGGAAAGAGAGAGACTGACGAAGAGAGGGAGAGAGCGGTAACTATTATCGAATGCGATCGATGCGGTCGTTCAATCTCGTCGTCGTACGCGGAGAACCTATTGGCAGAAAAAAGCGAAACGAGATACTCTGCGTAGCCGGGACAAACTAATCAACGGATGTACAAAATTCTTACGAGCAGATTTCTCTCTGGTTTAACAAAAATTCTTTCAGTCAGCGATGCGAATTTTTTATTCACTCGAGCAGGCTACGAGGAATTAGGGAAAGTTGAAAAATCGGGATGGTATATCACTGGCGCTTCGTCCGTCGCGTAGAAATTGCCCGACTTTTTTTTCATCGATAATTAGAGTCCCTCCGCGCTTAAGGTGAAAAATACGCGCACCACGAGTCGAGTAACAAACGAGTTCTTCTCTATCCTACGACTCGGCCGTCTCGCGATCATTCCACGTCCAAATTGAGCCTCGGGGGCCGGTCGCGTATAAGAAACGCCGCTGGTCGTTAAATTTTTACTCGACTCTGCACACGATTGAGAAAAAGTCGCGCGCGTTGTCGCGAAGTGCGTTAAAAATCACCAATGAGAGGAACGCGGCTAGTACGAAACTCGAAAATGCGAAACGTCGTGCTGGCGAGGTGAGATAATAAATGATACGAGGTCGGCCACGCGGGGTAAATAAATCTCGAGATGGTAATTGCCCTGCCGTGCTCCTTCGCGAATATATGCCGCTGTAAACTTATCAAAAAAGGAGGAGCGTATGGCGAAAGCGAAGCAAGAAGGAATAATTACACATTCGTTTCGTTTTTGACGCAAAATGACTCGCTTAGTTTCGCTTATTTTTTCAAGAAACTTGATAGAGTAGTGCAAATGGCCCACCTTGAATTTTTGTTGATGTTGTCATGTCTATACCGTTGGCAATGATTTCATAATGTGCTACGTTTTCAATTAGTGATGAGGTTAACAACTTGTCATATATACTTTGATGGCTGGGAGACGTCATATTTTTTTATTCTAATTTTTTGATTTTATTATTTAACTTCTTGTTATTATTTTATTTTTATATTTTTATTTAATTCGTATGTTAAGGGGTTGGAATTGTGTTGGAGCAGTGAGTGAGTCGTCGATTCAGATCGAAAGATACTTCAAACAGACTAGAGGAAGGAACCTCGAATAACAAATCAAACATGGAGCAGTAAGCCGAAGCTCATCAACATCTCAGGAGATTCGACCTGTCAACAAAACAAGTAAGTGATGTTTCCTGTGTATTTTTTTCGAATTTTACCTCGAAATTATTTATTTTTCAATTCCGAAAGAATTGGTTTCATTCTTCTCGTGGTTTATAAATTCACGATCAGGAGAATGTACACTATATCAAGATCAAATGCAAATGCGCTTATTTATGAAATCTGATGTGAATACGTATTATATACCCACGTATAAATGTAAATGCTGTATATAATGCATCCACGCCGGCGGAGATTCTCTCGAGGCCCTTTGCCTCTAATATACCGTAAACTGCGAACGAATCGCGGAGAGATATCCGGAACGCGCCAGACTCGGCCCACCTGATTATAACCGACTGAATTTTCGGAGGTGGGTATATATTCCCGAACTGGAGTGTGCGCGAATCTTTTGAATGCCGGGGCGCTCGAAATGTCGAGAGTGCTCGCTCGCGTTTAAATTATTCGAAACGAGAGGAAGAGAGCGAGAGGAAGAAGTTTTGGAAGGTAGAAAGATCGCGAAAAGCGAGACCGAGAGGAAAAAATTAGAAAGCAAAATTTTATTCAGAGGGATAAATAAATTCCGAAAAAAGATCTTCCGGGCCACGCTCATTCGCGATGATCCTCCTTATTCGAAATTCTGTGGGTAAAGAAAAGCGGGCCAGAAAAACTAAAAATATACGTATAGAAACTATTCGAGAACTCTGAAGGCCTATTCAATCCTTAGTAGAAATTAATCAAGTTCTACTTGATTAAGTCTAGAAACTGGTCAGCAATCAAATCTAGTAACTAGGCAGTTTGCATATCCAGTAACATAATCACAATCACATTTATCACAATTACAATAACACAATCACAATTTTGATAACCTGAAATCTGTCAGTTTTATTCAAAGTCGCCATGCTTTTGTTGATATCTAGTAAAACTGGCCAGTTACTGGCTAAAAAATTCGATTTCATTTCTACTCGGGATCTCGAATTTAGTACATCCTTCATTCCGTTGTCAAGGCTTGAGGGACAGTCGACGATAATTCCGAAGAAGAAAATTGCAAAAAAAAAGATTTGCAAAACCGTTGAAAACGTAGAAGGAAGAGAAGCAGGCTCGCTTTTGTTATTTTCGAATAATAAAACCCGGGAAAGAGAGAGAGAGAAAACTGCCGAAACTCACGCGAGGATTCGGCGTTTTGGGAATCGTATTCCGTTGCCCGGGCAGTATATCAGGAGGATTTCTGTGGGGATATTCTTCTCCCCTGTCTTGTGCTTCTCTTTTAACCGGCGCTTTAATTTCAATAATGGCTCGGTCGGATCAATCACGCGAATTCACGCGAGGCACGGTATTAATATTTTGCTTCGACGATTGCGGTCCGCTATGTACGCGCACACCGATATAATACATCGTGCGCACATAATGGGGTAATAAAAGCTCACGACTAGCGCGCAGACTCGAAGTATTTATACGCGCGAATTCGCTCGCGCGGGCACTCGTTAAATATTATTTCGAATTGCGCGCAAAATGAATAGTCCTGTTAGGCGAGATTTAAAAAAAACGCTCACGCTCGTTTATAACATCATCGCGGATGAACGCGTACGCGAAATTCCCCGAGTTGTTTCGACCCTGTGACGCGCGATTCTTTCAATTTCGTTTTAACGAAAATGTACGGTTATGAAGTGTAACGCTGATAAATTAACGATTTAATGGATTTATTCGCGAAATTTTTATCATTTGGGGAAAATAGTTTGTTATTCATTCAGTGGAGTGTATTCTGTTTTTCAATTGACCTCGCGACTATTATTTCTCGAAACTTTAAAGTACTTATAATGAGCTACATTTTCCTTAGAAAGCACTTTTTATGAATTGACAAAGATTTTAACTTATTATTTCGCGATAAAGTAGAACTCGGGGAAAATGAGAAGTGAAAAGCTGCATGTACATTCTTAAACTCTTGCAGCTTCATCGACCTCATTACGTTATTCTCTATTGCACTCTAACTGCATTTGAGTTTTTAGATTTGAATCTTCGTATTGTTGTTATTCTGAGATTTGCATTCAATGAAATTTCATAGTTCTGAATGTGTAAAAAATATAACAGATCGTTTATCGCAGAGAAATACAGCGAGATTTCGCAATTTTATCGATAGAATGCATGTTGGAGCCCATTTTCACCAACAGAGCACGAAACGAATGAGCACAAAGAACCCCATTTATGAGTTATGTTTCTCGAACACTCGAAAGGCACCGAAAGAACGAGATCGTGCGTACAAGAAAGCTCGCAAACAAAAGTTGCAAATTGCACGCGGACGGTGTTGCGCGCGAGCCGATATTTCGTTACAAGAATGTAGCGTGCTGTATACGATACACAGCTCGTTCAACGCCATGTTCGCCCATGCGCACCTGTTTCAATCCCCAATTGCAGTTAATGATATTGCGAAATTTTCCTCCAATTCGGGTTTACATATTCACCATTTCTGGTTTATTTAAACGGCTTTTTTTTTCTCGAAAATTTCACATGTAAATCCCACGCCAAATAATCGAAATTATTTTGTATCAGGGCAACATCTCAGTACACTGAGAAAAAAATTCAGTCGAACCATTACATGTAATTCTATACTGGTAAAAGTATTTTTCGAACGAAAAATTCAATTAAACAAAATTTTCTTCTCGGTACAGATAGCGCGTGTAAACACAAATCGAAATGAAAAATCTCGCGTAACAACGGCTCGTTTTACGCAGAAACGGCCAACAGCGCCATTCGCCGACCGTCTCCTTTTCCGAACCGATCGCGCTCCGAAACAATGCAAGTGGTGGAAAATCGAACGATAAATCGCGGTCTTTCGTGATAATTAAATAAAACGCGCGGGCGTGTGTAACGCGATTGCAAAGTACGGTACACCGCAGTTGCGGTCCCGCGCCGTTGTATCGTATTCGTACGAATATGCGAGAGAAAACGGGAGGGAGCATCGTAACGATAAATCGAAATATCAATTACGACCGGTATTGAAATTCTACATGGCGGCCCCGTATTTGCCGACGTTATATTCCGATTTAAGTTGATAAGACCGTACCCCACTGTGGATACATAATGATTGCGGGAATTCGATTCGTACGCGAAATATATGTATAGGGTTTTATTTTTATTTCATTGGATTTCTATTCTTATCTCTGATATTTATTTCAATTAAAAATATAAATTTGGTTGACTACACTTTTCTTTGCAACGAATATCTCCATAAACAGCCAACTGGTTGAATCCAATATATCGCTCTTTCCTTTTATAGATACATTTTACAATATTTGCAGTTTTGCTTTCTTCTTGGTGTACTACCTAGGGAAATCAACACGAATCAACCTTCATATCTACACGACTGTATAAATATTTGATCAGCGAACGAATCGAATTAAAATTCGACCGACTGTTTGTTTGTACGCGTCCTTTGTGTGGGTCAAGAAAATCACGCGCGTCCGCCTTTTGATCCTTCGACCGTAAAATTATTTCACAGAATTTAGGTCACGCGTTCTTATTTTGCATGGCGAGGTGAAGGGTGCTTTGACGATTTCGACGACCTTTCCTCACTCAGGGAATTCCGACAAAGGCTATCTCCTCGGATGAACGAGATAAGTACAAGGATAACGACGCGGTATTATTTCGAATACATTATGCACCTGTCATACAGGGGAGAACTCTCGCTCGTCGCCAATTTTTTTATACGACGGTGAGAAAATATAAAAAAAATGGATGAATGCATATCAAGCCCGGGGCTCTCTTTTAATTAAAAATTCGCAAGTCAGAGGAAAAGAGAATTTTCGGAAGCGCGCTAAGCTCGGTATGCATAAACATAAGACGTGCGATATGGGCTCCTCCTTTCTTTTTTCGACGTGTAATAATTCTTAAGAAACTGGTGGCTTGTCTCGGAGGAAATATATCCGCGAATATATATTCCTGAATATTCAGAACGTTTACGATTACTCGGGGAACCGAAATCGGCTATTCCAAACGATCTCAAATGACTCATATCACTCATCATTTTCCGGATAACGCCGGAGGGCGTTTTTCCCCCTTTCTTCGCTTCCGCCGTCTGGTTCACCCTATTCTCCCCCTCCTTCATTTTCGTATTTCACTCTCGTTCCATACCGACGCGTATTATCTCCATCTCTTTGACCGCTCCTTTTTAGTCTTCACCGGTCTACCTTCTCTCTACCGCTTCCATGCGAAAATAACCCCTTCCACTCTCCTCCCATATATTCCGAGAATACGTCTCTCTGTACTTCTTTCTTCGCTAGTTTCCACATTCGGACGACTTTTACCACCCCAAAGTTCGTTTCTCTTCCTTTAGCAAGGTACTACGATTTTTTTTTTTTTTTTTTTTTTTAATAACGTTTATTAGACATTCGGAATTTCAGGATTATAACTATAATTAACGTTGGATATTAAATAATTGACAAATATTCTTAAAATGAAATTTATTGTATTTATTGATTTGCCCCGCTCGTTTCTCGCCTACGAGCCATCGAGGGGGTGAATGGAAGTTGAGAGAACCGATGGGTTTGCTCGGGGAGCTCTCTTCATCGTCGCCAAGGAGCTGTCCGTTCTCGTCGTGGCAGTCGCTCGTTCCCCCCTCCCCGGCTTCGCCCCTTCTCGCACCGACCCCGCGAGAAGACCTTTTAAACTATTAGCGAGGATGACGCGACCGAAATGAACTTTCAAACTGCGCGAACACTTTGTTCGCCGAACGACGAGAGCGCCGTCTGCTTCCGGTGTACCGATCAGCCACGTCGGTTTATCCGTCCGACCGTTAAGAACAATTAAAAAATTTTTTTGCCATACCTAAGTCTTACACGACAAGTCTCCACTTCGCCCTTTCTTCCCTAACTCTTTAATTGTAACTTTAATTGTTTCGATTTTACCGATAACCGAGATAGAACGAGCAGATTGAGGGAGGGAGATAGGGACAAGAGGAGCTTTCGTCATTTCGACGCTCGGCGATTAAATTTCGCCCGGGAAGAAAAATTTACGAAAAGATCCAAAACGGAGCTCGAAAGTTTCGTATCTTCGGCCTGGCATACGGCGGCAAATGAAGGAAACTCTCGAGACTTTTAATGCGAAATTGTTCCGAAATTCAGCCGGGAATTACTCCGGGCGTTCTTCAACTGCCGCGGTTTATGAAAAACTTAGAAAAACGCTCGAGAGTTAGGCGGGGTAGACGGCTGAACAAATAAACTCGTAACAAAAAAAAAAAAGAATGCCTAGAATTCTCGAGATGCGATATCAACGAACGAGCGAGCGAGAGAGAAAGTCGCGAGGTGTCGTGCGACACGCGACACTTAACGAGAAAGCGCACACGGATCACGGATCAGAGGGCTCTCTATTGGGGAGGGTGAGTGCACGTGTGTGTTTACGCGGCGGCGCACACGAGCCCGGGTTTACGTTATAATACGGCGTGAATGCTCGCTGAAGAGTTACACATGAGCGTTCGCGTTATACGCTGGAAAACGGGCGCCGGGCGTAAAATGGAATCAAGTGGTACGAGGTCGAAAGTGGTCGGACCGGGCCGACCAGGCAAGACCGCATCCACTCGACTCGGATGAGAAAGGGACGAGGTAAGAGAGCTTTCCTCGACGAAACGTCGGAGCCAGAAATGAACACGCCCTCGACGTCGCGTCGCGTTGCCAGACGCGCGGAGCAACGCCGAAATGGCGTGTCGCGTGGCTTTAAATATTACACGTACACACACGTACACGTCCCTCACCGAGGAATTCCGGAGAAAGCTCGCCCGAGCTCCGTCGTCGCGTGAAATAACGATGAGATAAGCGACAATAGCGACGGAACGAGAGGATGTTCCTAGCTGTGTTTCTCTGTTTTCCGATTGTCTTTTCGAATTTTTCATCCACCGATCGGCAATTATTCGGTACGCGTCGAGCGCTGATGTATACCGATTCGATTAGATCGGTGCACTTCGTTTTCCGTCTCTCTGGCTAATTTCCATATTTCGGTACGAATTAGGTAATAAGGATAAATTAATTAATTCCAGAGTTCAATTGAGGCAAATGACGTTTGGCTATAGTCGCGTAAGCGCGTACTTGGAATTGTTAATTGAACGCTATGTACAGCCGCTACGATAGGTATACTGTTCTCCGTATCAGCTGTCGATAGCTCATTTACCGGCGAACAACGCAACAATAGCGGCTATACACCGCGCCCGTTTCACCTATCCCTTACAGACTGCTCGTGTGTGTATACATATATCTATTCACTCTCTCCTCGCCTTCCGCCCCCAAACTCACGCCATAACTATAACGCTACCCACGCCTCTATAGCCGTTTTCTTTGCCGGCTTACAATAACTGCCAATTCGCGATTGTAGCGACACTAATTGAAGAAAATTCCGATCGATAATTGCACGGTTTGGTAATTTGAAAATGTTTTTGCTATTGTGCATGTATCACTGAAATAAATACTGATGTAAACCTACATCAGTAAGTTTTGTTTGTTTCATTTTTCCCTCAATCTATGTTTAATTATCTACCTGTTTCAATTTATTGTATTTAAAAAGGAAAAATCATGCATTTGAGGGTTAAAATGTGTTTGTCACACAGTACACTAAAATAATTCGACATCTAACGACATTTTACTCCGAGTTTATAAAATTCACTCACCAGAAAAATATCTTATTTGGGAGTGAAATTTTATTTTCTGTGTACATATGTAACGATGGGATCTTTAGAATATCGACTAACGAACGGAATCGACGTGTCTCGCGACTAGGCAGTCGAGAGAGAAAGAAGAGGCAGAGGAAGAGAGAGAGAGAGAGAGAGAGAGAGGGAAAATACCGTGGCGAAATCACGGGGACGCCTTCGTGATTTCCTACTCGGAGGTCCCAGGACACGGCGCTATGAATAATTTTCGCCCTGGAGGAAAATAATTTAGGAGCCTTGGAACTCGAGACTACGGGAGGCGACTCTCCTTCCGTCTAGCAGTATCCGGCTCTCGCGCGTAGCCCCCCCTCCCCCCCCACGCTCGTTCCATTTCTCTCGGTCTCTCTCGGTATAACGCGCGCGGCGCAGGAATCGGGAAACGCGGCGCAAATCGCGCATAACGCTGCGCCAATTACCGCCCCGAGACGTGCCCGATTCGCGAATACGAAAATTCTCCGCGAAAATACATTCCTCTATTTGTCCCCCACCGCGCCTTATTCCGCTTAAATCTCTCGACACTTTCCCAGCGAGGATCGCGCGATATAACACTGACGGGCATAATGAAAGCGAAAAAGAGGGAGCGGAAAAGCGCGGCTACAAGGGAACGAGAAAAGTTTTGATAATCGGAGTGTGTGCGTTCCGAAACCGCGACATTTCACGCGTTACCCCGACGAGAGCGAGCGAGCGAGCGAGAGAGAGAGAGAGAGAGAGAGAGAGGGGAATCCGCGCGCGCGATATACGCGATATTTCACTCACTCGGTTAAATCCCGCTCGCCGCCTCCTGATATTTATCGCCGCAGCGGCAGCGAGAAGCGCTCTGTGGAGACGAGAGAGAAAAAGAGAAAGAGAGAGAGAGAGAGAGAGAGGCGAGAGAGTTATGGAACGAGAGAGTGCAGAAAAAAAGCAGGCGAAATAAAACAAAAATACGCTTGGCAGTTTGCGGCATCGCTCGGAATGCTTCGTTACTTCCGTCGTTGATTTTTGGTAACGTCGCCCGCGTACTCGGAACCTCACCACTCGGTTGGCCAGTACGAACAAAACTTTGAGAGAGAGAGAGAGAGAGAGAGAGAGCGAGAGGCGTTTACGCGACGCTAAACGCGCAATTATCGACCTCTCGCCCCTCCGTCTCTCATCCTCTCACCCCCCGGGCTGACATTAGCCCGACGCATATCGGCTAGAGTATCGAAAAATTATCGCGTCGACACACAGAATCTCATTTGTCGCGGCGATAAATGCCCCTTCAATCCACCCCACCTGACCGCTCGATAGCGAATTCTGTTTACCGTGAATAAACCCGGCGAATTTTCCGAGCGAATGAGCCGTGCGCGGGGAAAATTCCCGTCGATAATGATTTTTCGCGACACACAGGACCATTTCCATCTCGAGAACGCGCAACACAAAGCTCAGACGCAAAGCCATTTTCTTCATTTCCGCGGCGCGATTGTACGTCAACGTTTATTCAATTTCGGTGGCGCTTGGGCGTGGCGAGGGGGGTGGGGTGGGGGTAAATTAAAAACGCCCGGAGCCGTGTACCTTTCGACGTTGCTCGCTGTACGTTAGTTCTTGTTTTTTTCCACCTCTCATTTTCATTCGCAAGAGATAGCCCGAGATACGCGCGCGCGCGCGCGCGGCCTGCATTTATGCGCGTGCGAGCCCCGAACAAAGGGCCACGCGAAAAGCGGCTTCCTGATTATTGTTTCATGCGGCGAAATATCGCATTCTATTTACATGGCAGCGCGACTACCTGCGTATCGAAAATTCACGAGAAGGAGAGGGCGGGCTGGATTACGCGTCGCGGTATAATATCGGTTTCTGCATTACTCCAGACGCGAGAGGGTAATTGCGCGATATCGGGCCTTTTGATAAATATTTCAGCATCGAAAGATATCGTGAACGAAAATTTAATCCGCGAAAACAGGCTTGTTTCTCGCTTAATGAAAAATTTTTTATTTCCAGTCTATAATTAGGTCGTTTAGGATGAAATCAGTTGACGAGAATTTTGTTGAACCAATTAAATTCGTATACTGCCAAGACATTTTGACAGTTAGATGAAATAGTCGAACAAAGTAATTGTTATCAATAAATTTCAGCAATATATGAATGTGTATTTAATTGGTTCAGCGTTTTTTCTTATAGAAGGTGTCCCATGACAGTCTCCAAGTCACTCGAAGAGCCAACGACCCAGCCGAAGATGCTATAGAAATTCGCTCAATTAATCAGACACGAAAGCGATTGCGCACGCTCGGCAATGTTTGAGGAGTGTTCAACTTGGATTATTTCTCTTTCTTTTTACGTTGGCGAAGAGCAGCGGGTATCGAACTCACGAGGATATAGCGATACAAGAGGGATGAGCGCAGCCTCGAGGCAAACCACGTCCGGCTAAACTTCTCGGGCTTTTTCTCCCGCTACTTTGAAGTTATACGATGCTATCGTTACACCTGGCCAACCCTCCTTCAACCTCTCTCAAACCCCTCTCGTCATAATGAACCGTCGTCTGTCTCACACGCGAGCACACGGTTTTTTAACTGTGGATATTAATCCGCTCTCTCTCGCTCTCTCTCATCGCTCTCTCTCATCGCTCTTTTTTAACCGCCCGCGACTGCAAATGGGAAGCGAAGCCATTGTGCGACTCGCACGAGAGGGGTAATACACAAAAAGGTGATATAACAAGGAACGACGGGAATCGCGGCTCTTTTTTTTCGACCCAGGGCGTTTTGTCTCCGCTCCGCGCTGCAAAGGGCGAAATCGCACCGACAGAAAGGAATAACTATAAATATTTTTAACGTCTCGCGTGTAAACGGAGATAGAGATGAAGTATTATATGATATATCTGTACGGGTAATGTATAAAGTGGTGAGGGTTTGTTTATCGTGACGTCGGTGCTTTCGTTTGAATTAAACAGTGCAATTTTAGTTTTGAATTAAAACAAGGAATTATGGGGGAGATAAGACGAATAAAACTCGCTAAATGAACCTGAATAGATGAACCGAATTCTCAACTCGGCTTGAACTAATTCGATCGGTTATAATCCTTTAAAAAATTCATTTTCGCTTTTCTCAATTCACTCTCATCTCTCGCTTCGATTTTTTTTCGATCGTAATCTTCTTTCGTATTAACACTAAAATTTTATTTTATACTCGATTCTGCTAAAACAGTATTCATCATTATTGCACATGACAGATTTTACGACTGTAAAGTACTCGATAAATCATAGTCGTAATCATAAATGACGAATGAATTTCCGAAAAGTGATACAAACGCAAATATGGCCAGACGGGGAAATTGAAGCGAAATGTTCATGCCCCGAATTGCGAAAACAGTGGCAAGTTACGTAAACCGCGGAAGGGAAAAAAGAGAGAAGTACGGACGGAGGGAAGCAGCTATTTATCAGACGGAAGTGGCGCGACCAATTTGAAAACAGCGCGAAAGTGCGAGCCCCGGCCGCGCGAGGAAACTTTTCGGAAACTCTCGAGAGCGCGAGATCCACCTCATAATTCAAAGGTCGGGCTCGCGACGATGCCCTACTCGCTTCCATTCTCGGTTAAGTACACGCCAAATCCTTCCCGAAAGTCTACTCGATGCTACTAAAATCGTTGAATAAATAAGATTACCGAAACAGTACTACAACCGTAATACCACTCGATAGTGAAATTTCCGATTAATTGCTCCGCATCGGAAATAAAGACACACTCTCGATATATTTACCAGTTTGCCCGAGCTAACGAGGCCTGTAATTATGTTTACAATTTTCCCGCGAACAAACCGGTTGGTTATTTGGGAGGGAGTTGCCAACGACGTCGCCGTGGATTAAAGAGCAAACACCGAAACCGCTCGAGCCCCGAACCCGGTGGCTCCGTCGATACGTCGAGGGCAAGAAGCCGGAAAACGCGAAAATTATTCCCGTCCGCGCGATTCTACGTGCTTTTATCGATCGTCAAAACCGCTACGAGGAATCGTTCGCTCGGCCTTTTGCCCGCGTAAACCGGAAGCGTCAGCGAAACTCCGGAATGATGGCTCGAAAGGGTGCGTTACCATTCTCACCCTCTCTGCATTCCCACCGGCTGTAAATATGAGAATGGTACGAGAGAAACTCGACGGTTGGCTCGCAGCGGCGGGCGTCGTTCTCGTACAACGCTCGGATGTGCCGCAATCTGGTTTTACACAGACGTTAGAAATAAATAAACGCTCATGGTTACGAGTTATACGAAAGGTTATTTGGATTCCATAAAATAGAAATCGCGCGCTAGAGCCGCCTAGGCGCGAAAATC